>KN549755.1:77613-89589 GCA_000797555.1 Oesophagostomum dentatum | reverse complement strand
ATAAAAAGCGATATTTTAAATCAATAACAAAAATTATTTTTGAAAAATTGACTCCTTTTTCAGTTTTTCCCCTGGCCTCTAGGCCACTTTCAAAAATTTTCGGACCCGTCTCGGGGGGGGGGTAGGCAACTGCAGAAAACGAATGGTGCCACCCGCGTTTTCTTGCTACAGCGTTGTTGTGCGGGCGACGCGCGAGTAAAAGAAAATTCCTCGTTCTGAAAGACAAAATAGAAGTGGTTCGTATATGCTTTAAGAAAGAACGTATAGAGGGACTCAAGAGCGTACGAAAAATTGAGGCGGGAGGGGAGGGGGGAGGAGGGAGGGGGAGGGTGTGGAGATGTTTATGTGCTTCGCAGCCTAGGGATCTATTTGATAAGAAACCTGCATTCAGTGAGTCTTCCAAAATGCTTTTAAAAAACTCCAATGTCATACTTGGATCGCTGAGCACGCTAACGATATATCTGTTCAGAAACAGGCATAACTTTTCGTTAAAACGGTCATTTTATTAGCTAATTACACTTATGCCATTTCCATTCTAGTGGGGTTATGGTCATTTAAAAAAGAGTATTAAACTGAACTGCATCATCCATCATTCTATTTCTAAAGCAAACTTGCAAAGAAAAGGTTCTGGATGCATAAATCCGATGTCCCTAAGAAAGATAACTTCTATTGCAGTGCACATTTCAATTTTTCTACCCTTCTTCAAGATCCACACAGTAGCAAAGCAGGATTTTTTTTTACTTGGAGCACAAGAAACATGAGAAGATAATGCGAGTTTGAAATAACCAAAAAAATTGACGACAAAATACAAAATGTTTCCGCTGAATGAATTTGTCATCGTGCACGGATGTAAGGCCATCGGTGGAGCTTTATTTTCAGCAGAGTTCCGTTGTGCTATTTTAGTGCTACGATCTTGGGAGATATTCGAGATATTCGATGGTTAGGACCATCGAATGTTGGAGTAAATTCCAATATAAGGGCCATCCAATACTCGAATTTCGAATATATTCGAATTCCGAGAAATTTCCGGTATTCGAATATCGAATTTATTCGTAATTTGCGAATATTCGGATTTCGAATTTACTCGAATTTCGAAGATTTCGAATATTCGAAATTCGAATTTATTTGAACGTCGAGGATTCCGAATATTCGAATTTTGAAATTTTCGAATACTCGAATTTCGAATTTATTCAAAAAACCAGATTTATCGAATATTCGAATGGTCAAGTGATTTGACATCGAATATTCATTCGATTATCCGTTCGATATTCATTCGGTCCAAAGTATATACGAAGTTTCCGTTTTACAGTGTTCGAAGGCGAAACAGAATAGAACTACCATAATAGCCGTATTCAATTGGCATCGCTCTTTTATCCCATACCAAAACTCGGATGTTACATCCAGCTCAGCTCTTCGCTTTGTCGTTTATTTTGGTCGATACAGCCCTCTTTTGGTGAGAGAAAGCTGAGATCTGAAACGCCTAACTTGCCAAAACATTTGCAAGGATTTGTGCCCTACAATGGCATGCGTATGCGTATGCGATGTGCTTGTCTAATTCAGGTACTTCCCAGGCACTCTATTCTTTTTTTCCTTTTCGGCTCCTAAAGTTGGTCTACGCGTCATGCGTCATTTTTTATGTGTCAAAACCCGAACAGAAAAATGTCTGAGAACATATGGAACTTGCGTTGATTTTCGTAACATGAACAAAAAAAACGACAGCAACAGCAACAAAAAACAGAACTTATTGTGCGACTTCTACTTAACTGCATATTTTAGAGCAATGAAGATCTAAACACAGCGTTCGATGATCGCGACGCCGACTCCGTCATGTCAGAAAGCATGTGATATTGTGGAAATGTAGTACGTCATTTCTGTTCCAGAAAAAAACTGGAGATTCCACATACAATCACTGTGGTATAATTCAGCTTCAGCTTATAGAAGTAAGCAACACTCCGGCAGAAGAGCGAGTTTTTTTTCCAACTCAGCTGTAATGCCCTATTTAAGATCTATTCTATTACCTACTTATAATATTTCTGCCTATATAATATTGGCATACATTGGATTTCAGTGACGGTTTTTTAATACCTGGTTACTTATTACTTATCCTATTAAGCCATTTATGCATGGATCACTGCCCACATACTCTCGATCAGCTTGCTACAGTAGCCATTAATTTAATTTTGTATCTCGAATTTACAGATATTAATCAAAAATATAACTTATTTGACAATCTAGACAAGGTTATCAATTTTGTTTATGATTTTCTCCATCGAATGTTGTCTCTGTAGACTTGAATCTCATTCCAGTCATGAAGCTCGTCATCCACATCGTTCAGACCATTACATACAGCTCGATCATTCACGCGAACAGTTGCGCACTCTTCATTGCAAAGTCCGGCCCTACGGATGAAATCCACTACCTAAAATGTCGTTCAGCATTGCCATAAGCGCAAATCTTTAGGAAAATAAACTTAATATCCTAAATGAATCCAATATGTGTGCTCGTAAACAAAACTCACAAGCGGTATCGCGTGTGGCATTACTGGACCTTCATCGAGTTCAAGAACATACTCTAACTGCTTTTTCCGTATAATTTGTGAAGTTTTCTGAAAAAAAACGACTAATACAATGTAAGTTATGGTCTGAGATGAGCAACTAGCAGTAAGTTCCTAGTCAAGCTAATGGTTCATTCAGAGGAGTGCAAAAGCATTTCTTCAGGCTTAATTCGAGATTAGAAATCCGATAACGAAGACATGACAGCCGTGATTGACAGTTTCCTTAGAAAACCTGAAGAGCAGTCAGGGGTACCTCAAGGAACGGTAAGTAATTTGATGACATCTACGTCCTGCACTACCAAGAAAATGAAGCAGCTGGAGCACTGTCCTGTTTCAAAGCTGACTCAAAGAAGTGTATACCTACGCTAGAAATATTTTTGGACCATTACAATTTCTCTTCAACTTGAGCATTATGCGAGCAGAAGCTCCTGATAGGTGGCGAATGTCATATGTCACTCCTATTCCCAAGAAGCCACCCTATACTCAACCTGCCAATTTTAGACCAGTCAGTACTACCTCCATATTCGCGCGTCTATTTGAAAAAACAGTCAAGAAAAAATTGTTGAACATCTCGATGCTTTTGGCATAATTTTTGCGAGACAGCACGGTTTTTAGAGAAATAAATCCACTACTAAGCCGTAGTGGAAGTGTTAAATGAATGGACGTCACTTAGTGACAATGGAGCAAGTGTATACATGGTGTATTTAGACTTTTTAAAAGCATTTGACAGGGTTTCGCGCAACAAACTCCTAACCAAATTAAAAACTGTTGGCATACATCCTAGGATTATCCTTTGGATTCAGGCATTCCTAATAAAGAGAATGTTTACAGTGCGCGTGAACAAATACATGCCTACTCCACGTTTTGCATGTCTTAAACAGCGTAATAAATCAATCAATCAAACGGTGTACCGCAGGGCGGAGTTCTGCCTCCGCTGCTCTTTAATATCTACTGTTTTGACCTGCCGAAAATTATCTTGGACTATGGAGTAAGTTACTGCACTTTTGCTGATGATTACAAACTCTCTGCTGTCGTGCGAAGCAGCGCGGATAGACTAGGATACAGAACGCATTGGCAGTTGTTAGCGCATGGTCTGAGGACTGGGATTTATTGTTTTCTAAAGATAAAACTAATGTCTTACACACTGGCTCCATCCCTTCCTGTATGAACTTCAGCCTGATGCCGGTCATCTAAAAGCAGCAGATCACTGCTAGCAATTAGCCACAGCCGGCGACAACTAATTACTTCCAGCGGTCCGTTCTTGCTAACTGCCAGCGGTGGTCTGCTGCTATTGGCTGATCGCCATCAGTGACCGCTTGTTATGCGACGCCTGAGGGTTTTGCGATGAGGCTGCGGTTTTGAGCCAAGGGCAGGCTTTTGCCGAGCGAAATGACAAAGACTGTAAAGAGGGCTCAAATTTTGAGCAAAGTGAGAGACCGTTTCAGTGGTGATGTCGCCTTTAAGAGATTTGTGGCATACTGGCTATCTTAAGTGTCTGCAAAAGCCTGTAAAAACGGACCAGAAGATATGAGTGTAGGCCCCGCACTGATTACCTTAAGTGTTTGCAAATGAGCATGTAAAAACGGAGCAGAAGATATGAGTGTAGGCGGAATATTTGCATAAGGACCAGCAATTGATCTGCAAACTCTCGATGACTGCAGCAGATTGTACAAAGTTTGAACCTCCGATCCCTAAAATGCATATGAAAGGCTACGAAATCGCTGAAACCCGTATCAAGAAAAAAAACAGGAATTAACCTTGACAAGAACAGCCGCCACATCGCCACCATCCTGTTTGTTGTGAGGTGCATCAGCGGCGAGGTTTGTCATCGATCCCATAGATTTACTGCGCAAAAAGCAATATATCAGTAATTCAAAGAAGTCAGATATGCATTACTTGAGCAGAATTTTTGTTTCAATACAACGGAAAAGTCGTACAGCTCAATGGCGCAAAACTATTTATAAACTGATTAATATTAGGTCGTCGCTCTGGTTCGTAATCTTTCTTCACGACCCCGTGTTCTCCACACATGTTGATAAGTTTTAAGTTTTAATGGGTGTGAATAGAGCATCCTTCGGACTTTCGCAACCCTTGTTGTCATAAAAATTCGATGGTTACATGTCAGTATGACAAGCATGCATCATCCCGCCCAGGGGTGGGATGTATCACTGCAAGTCGGGTTAAGAATGGGTTGTGGTCAGGAATCAGATCAATCAATACTATCTAATTGAGTAACAGCCATCCAATCTTTCATGTTGTGCAAAGTTGGGCAGTGCAGTTTTCCCGACCCTCAGAAGTCGGGAACTGAAGGCACACTTCATCTTTATCTTCTTCCAAGTTTGAAACGATAGTGTGTTGAGATAGCTTAACTGATACGTGACATATCAAGCAACAACAATATCAAACAATTATCTCATTTAGCAAAAAGTCGATCTTTTACGACTACCTAGTGACGTAGTGAGAAGTATAGCACTTAACTAGTTACCCGACCCGACATTGATATATCCCGGATCGTCGTCATGCTCAAAGCCACCCAGGCCCACGCTAAACTAGTGCAAGTATACGGCGAAGGTATCACTCGTACCCGTGTGCGACGCCGTTCTCCATACTCAATTCCGGTCGCCAAGCCTAATCTGCATCCCAAAAAGGTACTCCTCTCCTGTTAGTGGTTCAGGTTTGTGATGGAGTGCTGGAAGATCTTACTCCAGGGCAGATTATAAATGTTCAGACCTAAGTTTGTCAACTTGAAAGTTTCAAGGCTCATATCAACCACACAAGCGCAGCACGCCGAGATCGCCTTCCGTCACAACAATGCCACACTGCACACACCGAATTTGACGTAGTAGAAGCTGGAAAGCCATGGCTGGCTGGTAGTCCCCCAGCATGCTTATAGCGCGCATCCCACGCCCTCGGATTACTGACTGTTCATCCCCTCCAGCGCCACCTGGATGGAAAAAAGGCAGCATCCACACTAGAAATAATAATCTTCTTTTTTCATCGATAGAAGCGGCATTATGCACAATACTCTAGAGTTCATGGAAACTGAGAAAACTGCCTCCTTTGCATCCATCTTATATTCGTTTCAGACGAAACGTCCGTTTTTCGCGCATATCGCAGATCTTGGAATATTCAACGTGAACGATTAAGGCTACTACCTGTGCTGCATAGAGGGATCACTGCTGCTCATATATGTTGTTTCCCTATACGTACACTCTTTGTAGAACTTCTGAGCCTTTACTGTTTGTGTAAATTTGGATTGGCACGACTAGAATAGTTTGGATTTCTGGCACCAGATTTTTCACTAGACGTATTCTCAGTGCTCTAGACCACTCCTGCTGACTGTTTTTACAAACATCCTCTCCCAGAAGTTTATTTTGTGCAATGTTAGCTGTGCGAAGTCCTCAACCTTGACGAGGCAACTCGTCCAATTCCGTAACTGATCAACCGATCACATGCAATTTCTCAGCCAGTTTTGATTTTGAGGCAACTACACCCCGGCTTTAAAGACAGCATCCACGCTAAGAACGCTTTCTAAGTTCTTGATGGATTCTGAAAGAGGAACTCAAGAATGGGCTGACACCCAATAATCTCGGCTGAGGGGCCGTATTTAGCCGAGAAATTCGCTTGAGAAAACTCGTCCATAGTTCGCGGACGAATTATCCAACTGGTTGCTTCTTTCAATGACGTCACAGCTGAGAGGAGATTTTCCTGTTGCTTAACGTCGTAGCAGGGGAGCAGATAGCAACTAACAACAATCTATGCATGTCCGCCGTGTTTAACTTGTTAATTACTTGTATGTATAGGTGCCGTTCTTACCCTCGCTGACACCGTTTGACCACTTTGCCCACTCCGACAAGGACCATTTTCTCGGCGAAGAACATGTTTCATGCATTTCTACTTCAGATTTGGCTTGTTGGACCAGAGTCCTTTCCTAAACTGGCAAAAGCTGCATAGTGGTTTTTTTTCCGTGGATGCTGCCTTTAACGTATCTAGGCTATAAGCTCTTGACTACAATCAAAAAAAACGACAGAACGTTTTTAGCGTGGGTGCGCCTTTAAGAAAGAAGACGAGATCAGGAAGGGATTCGGCGACACTGCAATGAAGGGATTGAAAAGCTGCCCAAGCGTCGCTAAAAAGGGGTCAAATTCTTTTAAAAATTTAAATTACTAATTCAGAATATCGACTTTTATTTTTAATATTTTGAAAATTTTACAACTGATTTTTATTTGGCCCCGCCCTCAGCCCCGCCCTTTCGGTCTGATGCTCGTTTTCGAAGTATCTGGAAGTGCGCTGTGCCAAGTTTGAGGGTAACAGGTAGCCCAATAAACGGCTCTAGGCATGTTTTATTACACCAGCTGATACAGAGCAACACTTCCATCGGCGGTTAGGTCCATAAATTTCACATTTTCTTTCGACCCTGGTGAGCAATAAGAGATTTATGGTTCAGAAAAAATTAGAATTTTGTTGTGAAAGACTACCAAAATGGCATGGCTCAATAATATTCTGTTGGAGAACAAGTCAAATAAAAACGGTCAGGTTTTTTTTTGCTGTACCCTGTAAAAAGAAAAACGCACTTTGCGCAAAAATCGACAAACTTACTATCTTTTAAGCTTCGAAGCCTTCCTCGGTGATATGTCAATATTTTCTAACCATTCATGGTCCCCGGAAACGTCAGCCTTATTGGGGCTAAAATTTATTACACTTTATTCGAAAATATAGCATGTAGGCATAAATAGAAACCTTTCATCAGAACGTTCTTCAGAAGAAGCGTTCTCCTTGTTATGGCTAGAGTTCGCTTCGCTTGTCGACAGCATATCTGCGCGATATTAATATGCATATCTTTTAAGAAGAAAGGTCAAAACTTAACTGAGCAAACGTACCACAGGTGAAAAGCGGTGGTTGGCTTTCAGTAACGCCTAACCAGTCCATATTTGAAGTAGAGTCTTCGTTATGCGGAAGCTTGAACGCCGTGAACGTCTTTGTATCTCGGTTCGACTTTTTATTAATAACTTCATAATCAATACCTGAACAACAGTGAATACTGCTTCACTTGTCTAACCTTCATTTATAATTTCCTCTCAACGCTTTTATGGAAATACAATCCAGAACTGCCATAAACGCTTTGATCTCATTTGACAACGTTGGCGGGTTTATTAAGTCTTTGAACCATAATTTCTACATTTCGGTTTGCCACACTAAACTCGAACAAAGCAACCTATTTTAAGTAAAATTTTTTCGCAGATTTGAATATAAAAATCGGCAGCTTAAGTTTTCGCAAATGTATTGTAACCAGGGATGTGCGTAACAAAAATTTTATTTATGAAAGTCATAAGTCGTAAATCGTAAAAATTCTTCGCAAACCGTAAATCGTAAAAATATGGTCGCAAATCGTGAATCGTAAACCGTAAATCGTAACAAACGGAGCTGCTACTATTCCTTGCTCAAGAGTTCGTTGTAAATTCTCTTCTGATTTCAGCGGATAAAAAACGCAGATCATTAGAGTTTTTGCCATTCTTGTTCAAAGTGCAGCTTGTAAGGCTATACCATGCAGTTAGGTAAAGATATACAGTAGCCACCGGAAGTATTTGAACACCCATTTTTGGGTTTACTATTAATTTTTTATTTTCCACATTAGAGGCAAGCTAACATGATGAATTTTATGCTTTTCTTAGGTATGACTAAATGACGTGTTTTATGAGCACCAGAGACTCGCCGAAGAACGTCTGTCAGAAAAGTTATGCCCCCTCAAGATCGAATTTGCCCAGTTTTCCAAAAAAAATCTTTCTCATTATTGGACGATGTACCAGCGTTACTTCATGTCTGGTTCATTGTCTGGATCTCCAAAGAATCTAGCATAAATTTTGCGCATCGTAATCATCCTCTGCAGATGCACCGGCATCAAAATGCGCGGATTCCAAAATCGGAAAAAATTGACTTGCAGATATTTTAGGGAATAAGAACTCCTGTCATGCATTCATATTTTTTCCTTTATGATCTTGGGAACGCTTTACAGGCTTCGTTTGGGGTCTGCAAAACTGCTCTCTTGTTCGAATGGGAAAATGAGAAAATTTTAGAGAAAGTCGATCGAGCCAATTTCTAATTTATTTCCATGTTGGGATAGATTGTTTTGGAGTATGCACTATGCCATAAGATGTAGAAAAGCATTTGGTATATAATGCACATTTTTACTCTTTTTAATAGTTAGGTACAAGAATGCTATTAGCGAATTTCGAAAAGCGACAAAAAGTGGATCGGGCTACGTATAATTCGCCTAATGGACACAGCGAGGCTGCTCAGCTAAGGTTAACTCGGGCAGCCCTACTCCTAAAAAAAACCCATAAGTTTCCGCTTGATTGGCGGCTCCCATGAAAAGATATGACGAATAATGTTAACATGCAAAAATGGGGTGTTCAAATACTTTTGAGCGCTACTGTATGTATGCTTAATCTCCTTTCATTGGGTACAGTCGGTGCTATAATGAAAAAAATGCTTAAATTTGATGTAAAATGTAATGAGATAAGGAATACATCGCAAGTGCAGAAGGATTTTAACAAGACTATGTCGAATATGACCAAGAAAATAAAAAAATATTGATCAAATCAAGTCACATCGACGCAATGATTTCAATGGTAAACCCGAGGATTGTTGACAACACGTCAGAGCGGCAGAGCTGTTTTTTTTGNNCACGTTCTTGGCCCTGTACTTTTTACGTCCTCTTCTGCATCCCTCAGTTCCTATCCCAGTTTACCAAGTTCGCATGGACTGCAGCGTAAGAATGAAGTCAGAACCTTATCGGGATGGATCTCTTCTTTATAATTTCCATGCTACAGTTTCAAATGACATTTTATGCGTAATTTCAGCATTAGAAAAATTTAAAACGCAGCGGATAGCGGGAACATGAATGCACTACGCAGCACGGCGCTTGACATTCCCGGTACTTCTGGGCAAGAAATGATTTTTTTAAATGACTAGAAATTTGTGTTGAGGCGCAAAATACAGCGCAAAATGTGATTTTCTTCGGTTGGAAGATCTACGAAATTGTTTACGAAATTTTGGCAGCTTTTACGAAATTCGTAAATCGTAAAAAATGGTCGTAATTCGTAAATCGTAGAACGTAAATCGTAATTACGCACATCCCTGACCCGTTTGATCTCAAAAACTAAACCAACTGGTTTGTGCTATATATGATAGCATATAGTAAGAAGAAAGGCCATCGAATGTTTACCTTCACTTTTTAAATACTGGCGGAATCCAACAGTGCAGGGAGTAACAATCACAATATGTCGCAAACCACCACAAGGATGAAAACATGAAGAAGAGTCTTCCGTGGACACTAAAAGGTAAAATATAGCAAAGCACACGGCCGCTGAAGAGACATTCTCACTAAAAATCCTAGTTACACAAGCTTGGTTAACACACTTTGAAGTTGCTTTTGAAAGGTACAAAGACAAGAGCTGAATTTAACGCTGGTTATTTGGTGCAAAACAACCTTTAACGAATTCTCAAGGCGAACGAATGGACATGAATTTATCCTCAAAATCTTTATTTCAGCAAGAAGGAACCAACTTTCATGCTTTATATACGCTCAGGAAGGATTACTGCCTAAGATACCAGCTTATTCAAGGTACCGTCCATAGGTCGGATACCCGAGCATAAGGTGTCCCAAAAGTGAAGGTCCAGTTTTGACGGGCACGAGTAAAGGTGAAGGTGGTCTGGCAGAGACAGAAGCATCGAACGGGTGGGGGGTACAGTTCAATTGTCGGCTAATGTAGGAAATTTTCTCAAAATGCGAGGTCCTACTGCTAATCAACGAGATTTGCTCTATCCAGCGATATATTTAGTTCCGCAGCTACTGCTCTGTGAGTGCTGGCAAACTGCGTCAAATTTGACTCATTTTCTGACCTAATTTTATGTGTGAAATAATTATAATTAGCCAATAATAATTAATTATTGGCTAATTTCTCTGCAAAGAAGGAGACTTTTTCCAAATGCGAGGTCCTACTGGAGCAAGCATTTGCAGAGCTGAAACAGATGAGACGACAATTCTGAGTAGAACCAGTGTTCGGCTGAATTCAGATCAAGTCAACCTAATTCCATTAACTAATCATGGAAACGCTTTTGTCACTAAACGAATATAGTACACGTCACTTTTCTGCAGGATATCTGCTCCTACACGCTATTAGCAGTAATTTGCTCCTTACAAGGGAAGGTTTTGACCTTAAAATCGAACTTCGAAACGAGACCTACATGGCTTTGTAGCAAATTCGATGGAGATTCAGAATCCATACTTTGTTTTTGCTGCCGACCTACTTGAAGCCTGCCGCGACCTTCCGAAAACCGGCCGTAGAGTAAAGAAAGAAGGCACTGCTGGCGTAAAAGACTCGGAATGGACAACGCAATGTTACCACTGCCTACTGCATTACTAGTGTAGACTACTACAGACATTCTGAGCCACTCCCCCTTTATGCAGAGCACTGCTAATATCCACGTATATTTCACAGTAGGGGTACCGCCATGATATGGAACGGAAAAATCGAAGATTTTGTTTTTCGCTAAAACTTTGTGTAGAGGGGTTATCTGAGATGCTGAGTCCAAAAATCACTCTTACTCGACATGGCAACCCATTTATCCTAGGGCAAGGGCGAGATTTACCTTGCAGTCCAAAATCTCGGAATAGCCTCGAATCCAAAGCAGTGGGTCGATTCGCCGTTTCTAATGTTACCGTGCCAAATAAGCGTGATTTTTCGGCTCAGCACCTCAAATAACACCTCTATACGAAGTTTTAGCGAAAGCAAAATTTTCGGTTTTTCCGGTTCCTACCGTGGTGGTACCCCTGCTGTGAAATACACGTCGATATTTGCAACGTTCTGTACGAAGAAGGGGTGGCTCAGAACGTTTATGGTAGTCTACACTAGTAATGCAGTAGCCACTGGTAACACTGCAATGTCCACTCCGAGTCTTTTATGCCAGCAGTGCCTTCTGCCTTCATTCTACGGCCGATTTTTGGGAGGTCGCGGCCAGCTTCAGGTAGGTCGGCAGCAAAAACAAAGCATGGATTCTGAATCGCCATCAAATTTGCTACAAAACCGTGTAGGTCTCGTTTCGAAGTTCGATTTTAAGGTCAAAAGCTTCCCTTGTTAGAAGCTATTCTAGCGTACACTGTATGGTGAATATAAAACACTGTCGATTCACCGAGATAGTGCCTCGGTCATCGCGGTTTAGTGCACTTACGTACCAGGCAGGACATGGCATCGGTTGTCACTGGAGCAGCAACTGAGGATCACCTGTTTCTAGCCTTTTCGATAGCTGTTCCAGTGACAACCGATGTCGTGCCCTGCCTGATAGGCAATTGCACTAAACTGCGATGACCGAGGCACTATCTGGGTGAATCGCCGGTATCTACTTCTAACCGACAATACAAC
>KN549754.1:21705-35486 GCA_000797555.1 Oesophagostomum dentatum | reverse complement strand
AGAAGCTAGCAATTAAATTGCTTTTCTAATCAAGCATTCGCCATTTCCTCCGAAATGTTTTGCTCAGATTTCTCATTTTATATCGATTCTTTTGTTTTATACTCACCCGGTCATTCCCGTGTAGCAAGTAATAGAGAAAATATAAAGATTATCGGAATTCTATATACGTAGCTGCAAATCTTTGAATCTACAGGTACAGTCTAGGTCCGGGTCTTCAGCATTTTCATTATTGATCCACTTAACTAGCTCTTGTTCTGAGGCCAATACAATAAGCGCTTGTGGCCAAACGTTTCACAGGCAGAGGTGGTATATATCTGGTCATGACAGACAACCAGCGGGTAACTACGCACAAAGTTTGAGCGTTTGAACTCGACCCTACTTTTCCACGAAAAAAGCAAAATTAAAAAAAGTTCTAAAATAACGTTAAGCGACTCTTCTAGTACTCCTGTAAAACGACGGTTAGCATCTTCACACTACGGGTTTTTCCTAAAAAAAGGTCAACATTTTAAAAACTTTTTAGTCGTCCTAGCTAACTTTTCACAAATTGACGTTTCCCGCTTATAGCATACACATCCAAATTTTACCGATGAATTCAAGCTACTTTTTGGAGAAAATTGAACACTTTGTGGTTGTAAGCAGTGTCTAACCATGCAAATAAAAGCGGACTTCGATAATCAGAGCTTCAAAAAAACTCTGTATATGTGACGGTCTTCTGCGTGCATTTTCGGGGAAGACTGCTCAGGCTCATCTCTGCTAAAGAGAGGTGAAAAACCAGTAATGCTATGAACACCGTCTGAGCAATTAAATGGTAAGCTTGTCTAGAATTTCTGACAAAACTCTTGTCCTATCTGAAATTCTTTTCTTCATAGATATTTCAGAGAGATATTTCGTAGTGGGAGCTAGATATGTGATAAAAATTATGCACGAGATTTTGTCTTATTGCAAATATAGCACGAATAAATCTAAAGTAAAGTAGTCAGTGCAATATTTTGGTACTGTAAACATGATCTGATCCATCTTCGTCAAATGTTCTCCAAAAATTATTTACAGTTGTATATGAAATTTTGGTAGGAACCATGCACTTGTAAAAGCTTCCATTTGTTTCTGACTAACAATTTAAGCGAACTAACTGAACTATTTTTGATAAGCAGGTTTCTAGATAAGTCAGTCGCATCAGTCACCTAGATGTGTAAAGTTTCTTTGAGAGACTTTATGGCAACGGCTAGTCTAGGCGAAAAGAGGAGAAAACTATAGCGGCCGGCAGACAATCTGACTGGTTTGGCTATCAAACCTGCCAATCACTCGTTATGTAATGTCGCTAGAAATTAGCAGGTACCGCAGAGATTACAGAAGCGTTAGAAGGGTTTGCACAGTTTTTAAACATGGCTTGGATCGGACAAATCCAGCGCAAAACGATGATTGGAGGATTAATCATTTTTTTATATGGGATCGTGAGGTAGGTGGATGAGCATGCACTTATTTATTATAGAAATAATCGTTCAAATATTATCGAGCACCTCGAAAAACAGTGCAGTTTCAAAGGTATTTCAACAGCTGAGAACTGCGGAGCTGCAGGCTGCAAAGAGGAGAGAAGAGGAAGATTCGGAAAACAGTACCCGCGCGTTTATCATAATCGGGCTTATGTGAGAATGAGACAGACGATGATGCAGAAAAACGCAGGAACATGTATGTTATGCAGAATGAAAAGGGAAAAAATAGCAAACTTCACGGAACTAAATCGGTACTCGTTTTTGGGTTTTAAAATCACCCTTGAGAGGTTCAAAAATCAGTAGACGGAGGACGATATTTCTTCCTCAACCGCGAAGAACCCAAACATCGCAGACGCACGTTTTTGCACCAGAAATCCAAGCGAGACTACGTTCAGTAACAGGACAAAAAGCTGCAGGGAAATGCTCTCAGGATTTTTCAAAAAAAAAATTAAACTTTATTCGAACAATTTTTTAACATTGCACCGATATATGTGCTAGCTATACGTCATTATCATAAGGTGATGATAAGTTTTAGTGCCAACTAATTGCACAGAACTTTTTGGGAATATTCTAGACCATGACGCGAAATTCCACTCAAGTCCTGCTTTTGACAATAACGGCTGACCATCAGTTCAGCTACAGCTAATCTAGAGACGCCTTTCTTCACTGATTTGTGTAAGTACACCCAATACAACTTTGCATCGACTGGTCAACTCCACTACATGTAATTTGTTCCTTTGCTATCAAAAATTTAAAAAACCCCTATTATGGAGAGAGTCCAGTGGGGCACAGTAAACAACGGAGAAACGAGTGCCACTGGAAATGATGATCTTTTAAATTAACTTCCCAATAGGTGTTAAAACAAAAAGGCGAGATTCACAACTTTCATGACAACTAGATTTTAGTATTCATACAGTGAAGAAAAGTAAGTTATGTTATACAGCGGGAGAGTAATGCTGTTCAAATAGCACTACATTTTTTAAAATATATTTTTACCGTCTAAAAGGTGAGTCGTACCTAATCACAAGCAAAATCAAGAGTACAAAATGTTCTTCTGCTTTCGAAATATTTCTAGCTGTTAGTAGTACTTGCTTGTATTCAAGATGTAATATTGCTTTTGAATCCCTCCATTCAAATAAAATTAATTTGATTGTTGCTGCTTACCTAGTAGACTTAAAAACAAATAAAAACCCGAGAACTGTAGAATATATTAAGCATAACAAGGCATGCTAAAGCTGGACCTCCTAGGCGACTCCCTACTGAGTGCTTGCACGATGCACTGTAAGCTCGCTGTGTCTACGGCGAAAAGAAACCATAAAAGAAATCTACAACTACATACTATATCTGCGACTGATATATAAGCCAAAATGCGTGAATGCGTATAATTAAAACGAATCTCGAAGGAGTGTTCTAGAACAGCACTGTGTGACATTATAGGTGTTACGCTGCGCTAGAGAAGTCGGCTGATTGACATGCTGCGAAAATGCTAGTTGTTGTACAAATAGATACGCTTACGAGAATGATCAGGTTCTTGCAGATTATGCAGTCAAGCAAGAAGTTCTATCGAAGCGTGGAAAACATAAACACTGAATTCGATCCCCAAAAACACAGCCTCTCCTCTTTCTCACTCCGGAGTTTGAATTACTACGATGCTCTTCAGCTTGATATGTTGATGGTGATGTACACGTACCTACGAATACGTTATAGAACATCTTTAAAGCTAAAGCAAACAACTTCTAATGAGATATCCTGGTGGTACTGTCCACTCTTTCTTCGCATTTGTTGACTGCCGAAAACCACACACCCTCTGTTTTAAAATCGAGGCCGATTCTGAGTAGCGCGCGCGGTCAGATTGCCGGTGGAGCAGAAAGCAACCAGCTTATTTTGCTCCAGTTTCGGCTAGTAGTTAAACTACTAACTGCTGGCGATTTCGCCTGCTATCGACCGGCCGACTTGGCTAGCGGCCAAAGCTGCCCACGCTGTCCTGCAGACGCCCCGTAGACGCCGCCCCACGCATGACCACCGTACTTCGCAAGACTGCACGACTTCCTATCACGATCTGAAACAGAGGGTATTTCTATATTAAAAATAAGAATGCGGTTTGAACAGTGACAATAACCCAATTTTTGACAAATTTTCGGCCAGTTCAAACGCAGCAGTATAATGAATCAGAAGCTTCACATGATTTGCTCTATCAGAATCTCCTCAAATTCACGAAATATTCATTTAGACCACCGCTAAACTTGATCCGGCTTGCGACAGATTTCTTCGCTGAAAATCGTTTTTGGAACCCTATTTTGGCCAAAATTGCAAGCGATTTTGTAAACTTTAAAAATTTTGAAGAGAGAACTTCGCCACTGAGAGCTTGCATCAAATCACTAGACTAGTTTACCACCACAGTACAGTGTTTTCTTTCACACAATTCATCTGTATGCTATTACGGCGTTGTCTGAAGTGATCACTCGTAATGCATAGGCCAATTATTTTTAACTGAATGAACCCTATGGGTTTATTTACTTATTCATTATTACATATACGCACATTGGCGTGGATTACATACAACAGCAGAAACATTGCAAGAAAACCGAATTCAAAAGGGATAATTCCCAAATTTAGCAAATAGATAGATACAGCCACAGTCACTGTAAAAAAATTGAAGGGTGAATAACGCAAATGCGCTTGCATATGATACAGTAATGGAACTTTTGGTAAAAAATTTCAAAGAGTAAGATATAATATTATAACAAATAAATTACGTGTATGTTGCATTTTTGGTATTTAAACAGAACTTAAAAGTCTCGCTACTATTCAGTGCAAAACGTCTACACCCTTTCTGCACCCTTTCCTCCATGATATCTTCAAAGCTCCCTAAAATATGGACGAAATACGCATCAAAATTAATGATGCTCGAAATACGTATAGTTATTTAAATGATGTAGGAAAGAAGAGAAAGTGGCGATGCTACTTCACTAATCCTACATTCCTAAAAGAGTATCTCCTCCTAATGAGGCTTCCTGTTCCAAGTACGAGCTTTTTGGAGATCTTTAAGATACTATTTGCAGTCCAACCATTAAGTATTACTGTTCCAAAAAGTTTAAAGCTTCGCTTATATTACAAGCGAGCACAGAAAATAGTACCCATTATTAAAGTGAGGTGCAGCCTTCACTTGCGCCTTTGGTCCATAAGAAATCTTTTACGGCAGTAACGGCTATTGAGGATCGAATATGTTAATCTATTGTGTATATAGTGTAGATGAGTGTGCGTTCCTAATCTCAAAAGCAAATGAATCAGCAGAAAACAACAACTGCACAGGAAAAATCCCAGCAGCCTCCAGCAGAGCTCACAATGTGAGGGAACGGCCTCTAAGATAGTGGACATCACCTCGGAAAAGCTTTCAGCGGCGTGGAGCATGACCTTCTATAGACTACGTTTCTCATCAACTGCTGGGATATAAACCTACTCGGACGCGAACATAGGACTGGGCGCACGCAGGGCTTCTTCACATTTACCGTTGAAGTGGAAGGTAATTGATATGATCTGCATTCGGTGAGATACAATCCAAATGTGTTCTGCTTATCTCACCATTATCAAACTTTGACTGAAAATACATGTTCACAAAGTACAGCATCTATGAGAATAAACACTCTTTTTCGCGAACCAAGACCACTGAGATGGGTGGAGTCATGCACCAGCATTTGTCCGAACTAGATAAAATACCGAAAATTACTTCAATTTTTATCAGTTCGGACGTCTTGGCATTTTAGCATTTTGGCCGTTACGTTCACCTTAATGACAGAACTAGAATTTAATGCGCTTCACCTGCTGAAAATAGCTGCTTATTTGGCATTGGCTAGTATAACTTTTATAACTTTCGATGTTACGAAAAAAAGCACAAACTACAGCGCTTGCCGCGGACTCTGAGCCAGCGCGCGACGTCTGAGTCTACGGACCTTTGCACTACCAATCGATCATGCATTGGTGAGGCGCCTGCGCTGAGGTTCGTAGGAGTTCACAGTCCACGACAAGCACTGTCTATAAGTACAACACAAAGAGTAATGTATTTGTTAGGTGGAATGTTGTACGTCAAAGCTTACGAACAAGTTTTTGAGTGCGCTGGAAATTTGAGAGAACGAATCTACCTACAGATCTAAAATGAAGGTCAGCTAACAAAATCGTATATCGTAGTAAAAATGCTCCTAAGACTGCAGCGTAAATCAGGTTAAACGGAACTGAATGCCGAAAAAAATACGGCAGCTGCAGACAGACAAGGGCAGTAAAACTGTCTCATCGCTGTTTTCTTCTGGTCATACTCGACGCTGACTGAGTTTTTTAACGTGTTTTTTAAAAAAATTTTTAAAAGCTAAGTACATTCATAAACGATCGAATCGATTGTAGAGCTTTGAAATATATGAATAACACTGTGAAAATATCGATTCAGCTACTGTGGTTGCCGACTGATCTTCAAGGTGAACATGCTGAAAGACCTGCGACTATGCGACCTGGGAGTTTTGGGAAATTTGTTTCATTCTGCAGCCCTATAATTGGGTACCTGTATTTGAATTTACTTAGCACTAGACATACGACTCGAAGAAATTTTTTTCGAGATATTATACCAGTACAAAAATCCTCCTGGTTTAATCTGACCGGGTAATGATACTTAGCGTAAACTCGAAAGACACAAACAATGTATACAGTAAAAAACCCCATGTCCTATTTAGTAGAAATCCAATAAATCTCTTCCCCTAACCTTGATATGAACGAGTTACAGCGTTTCGAATTTTCCGCAATTCTAATGGTTACGATGGTCTATTCTAATGTTATTGTGCACGGAGGAGCAGAAATTCCTTAGGAGAATGCGGATATATGCCGTGTACGGTGTTCTTAGATCCTTCCAAGTAGTAATTACCTTTAATAAGCATGGACTCATTGTTCTGATCCGACCAGTAGCTCTAAAACTGCTTGTTTAGAAGTGCTCTGCGCCGATTTCGAGGCTATGTAGCTCGTTCATATCAAGGTTAGGGGAAGAGACTTTTTGGATTTCTACTAAAGAGAACACGGGGATTTTTTGTTATATACATCCTCTATGCTGTTCTTTACGATAAGTATCATTCCCTGGTGAGTGGAGCTAGCCAGCATTAAAGGCAGCACTCACGGAAAAAGCGATTTTGAGATTTTTGCATTTTTTAGCAGCATGGGTTACCCAAAGCCAAAGTAAGAAAGCTCAAAAGTTAAAACTCGCCGAGAAAATATTGAAAACGTGCCCAACGCGCTTATCCAAGTTACGGGGGTGATTGGACGAGTTTTCCGTGGACTTGTGCTTGAACAAGTACGCTTCGGTGTATCTACACCAATAGCGCGTCACTCCATGAAGGCCTAACGGCAGAAACGGCAAAAATCCCTATCCAGGCTCGAAGTGTACTTGTTCAAGCACAAGTTCACGGAAAACTCGTCCACTCACCCTCGCAACTTGGATAAGCGGGATGGGCATGTTCTCGATATTTTCTCGGTGAGTTTTAACTTTTATGCTTTCTTACTTTGGCATTGGGCAATCCATGCGGCTAGCGTACAAAAATTACAAAAATCTCAAAATCAATTTTTCCATGGATGCTGCCTTTAACTCGCTCTTCATGCGGATGTCAATGAACACCACTAACAGATTCAGACACTCTTTGAGATATAATACAACATAAAATTGATGCACCTTTCTGTCTCTGAGAAAAGCGGACTGTCGAAATGAATCTGCAGATAAATTTACTCATTCATTCGTTTATTATACAAACCTACGGCAAAGCTGGTGGCTATCAGTGTTACTTAAGACTTCATTAGCTTAGTTGCAGAGACAATAGCCGGAGACTACATGCGTGCTCTGAGGAAGGCAAAAAGCCGAAACATTAACGTCAGCCAGTAAAGAAATCTTTAACGACTTGTGCAGGCTATGGAAAACATCTTACGACATTATTACATTACGTTCAAATAAAGTGAAAAAAATGTAATAATTCTTTTTTTATAACACTGCAGCTGGAATCTATCGCTCTTGCATGCCTAGGCTTTTACTATGTATTCCGAGCATCTGTTGTTTATCCAGACATGCCTTGGGACGATTACAATCGTCGAGATATCTAGCACCTAAATTTCCATTGAACGTTTCCGGTGTATTTTCGGTAAGTAGGGTTGTTATTTTTCCAGTGCCTCTCCAGGAAGGTTCATACTGCGACATATTCGCAGTCCCGTGCCCCTGCCACCGACGGAACAATCATCGACCTCCTCCTAACCTACCTAACTGATACAATGATTTTGAAGACAGTTACTAGCCCAGCTTTGGCTTTAGGGTGTTTCTACGGATCAGAATTTTTTTTATTCTGAGACTCCGTATTATCCCTACTACAAAAAATAGAATTGAACTGATAACTAAGCACACTATGGCCCGTAGTAAAGTTTACTCAGTTAAGATGATCTTAAATGACAGCCCTACTGAAAGAAAATCAGCTCACCTGAATTAAACTAGCACTCACCAATATAAAATAGGAAGCTCTGCTTACAGATGAAAGCCTTTGCCGAGAAAAAGTAAGACCAGCCGACGATATTCGGCCAAAGCTCAGCCTTAGTTCCTCAGAAAACTCAATCCAGGTTTCTGTGCGAAATAACGCACATATGAGGAGACGCAGACGAAGGTCGACTGAGTTTTTTCTAAGGTGCTCGGGAGCAACTTAGAAATCTTCTAAACAGCGGAACTTTGTTTTAAGCTCCTTGCCATCTACAGTGGCGAATAAATTCGAATTGTAGCTTGGTGCAACATTTACCTTTGCAGTGCATAAATCTTTGAAAAAGGGTAGAACTAGTGTTCATAAAAATATAGATAACAACTCAAAATAGGGAATTTTACTTCCTCATGTATATTCGTGAAGAAGAAGATTCGTAATGTCATCTTATGTTAAAGACTTGCACAAACACCCATAAACAGTACAGTTTGAAAGAACTGTGTAGTGGTGAACACAGATATTTTTCGATTTTCACCTAGAGTGTTGCTGAAAAAAAGCAGTGCTTATATTTTCCATCCTACAATATCCCAGGAAAATTTAGGAGATCTGCCCTATCGTACGACTCAGAACATTTTCCGCATTTTTTCCTTTTATCGGGAATTATTTAGATACGACTATGATGTGATTTTGGCCAAGAGTCGCATCAATAATGAGTTTGAGTTGCATCAAGTTACTTGTAGAAAAATGAGCCAGATTTCCATGAGTAGACAGATAGACGAAATCATCAGTTTCCTTTAAATGTGACGTTTCCTGAAAGTCCCCGGTCTAGAAGATTTGCGGTGGGTTGTGCTACTCCCACTTTTTCTCAAAGTTAGAAAACACTCATGTTAGAGGGTGCATTATTTCCGCTGCTCATAATTCTATAAAATCCTGTTCAAACTAGATGGTAGAACAGAACTTCTTTCATTCGGTTAGGAAGCTCCTCACTTCTTTTCCACTTTAAGAATTTTAGTCGACTATTTGTACACCCTACTTTTTCATCTTAAAAGAAACCGCACGATGTTCGTACGCATGCTTCCGAACACGGTTTCCTAGCTAGCTTCTACCGATATTTTCTGCCTTTATTTATTTGTGTTTCTATATTTCAAGGGTTTACTCTTTTTAAAGTGCGAGTCGAAAATTTCCGCTGAGAAAGAGATTGGGGGGGAGGGGGTCCCACGCGGATGCATCGCATCGGTATGCTTAACTTATGAGTTTCTTCTTGCCGACAATCACCCACCCCTCAACTCCTGAGTATTCGCATCGTTTGTTGTCTTCTGCTGCTTTCAAAACAAAGAAAATTATTCTTTATCGGTAATGAACACAACTTTTTGTTATGCTAATTGAATTTACTGCTGTTTTCGCAAAGCTACTATCCGCCTCAGCATTAGCATAAACATTCCCACGTCTACCATTATCTCCTAGTATTTCAATGCGTCAGCAAACTTCAAATGCAACTATATCTTGTCACTTTAAAGGTCGCGCGACCTCAGTTACACCGCTACGCCCATGTTTTTTTTCAGGGCTAATAGGTGCTGTTTTCAGCAAATTTTAGGCCCATGCAGGAGCCCCTCCTGCTTGTTTGCGCTTTTCCGTAAAGAATGTGATTACCTACTAGATTGCAGTATATTATATTCTTACTTTGTTAAGCACCTAGCAACTACAGTCGTAGGTGGTTCTTCTGACGAAAAACAAATAGTAGTAGCGAAGCAGTTAGACCTACAAAGATTTGCTACCTTACAGCGGCATTCCTTAAAGGCAGCCCCACTCTCAGAACGCTTCTTGAGTACTCGATGGATTCTGAAAGAGGGTCTCAAATACGGGCCAAGATTTAAATATTCCAGCTCAAAAGTCATTCGTGACCAAGAAAATTGCGTCAGAAGACTCGCTTACGACTTCGCGGACGAGTTTTCCATTTGGTCGCGCGCCTTCCATTAGAGTCGTCTAATGTCTCAGACGGGAGGAAATGGAAGAGTCTTACAAATCCATTCATATCAAATGGTTTTAGCGCTCTCACTAGTTTACAGAACGAAATGGATAACTCGTCCACGATATAGCAGACGAGTCTTTTGGAGAGGTTTTTTTTGGCCAGGAAACCGCTCCAGAACCGAAATTTTTAGAAGTTAACCCATTTCTGAGACCCGTTTTCAGAATCCATCAAGAACTCAGGAAGCGTTCTGAGCGTGAGTGCTGCCTTTAATAAAACTTTCCCTGTCCTAGCTTGTTTTCACATGATATTTTCTTCCCATTCCTTCCTACTTTTTAAAATCTTTCTATAACTTAATACAATTTTTGCCTTGTTCTTCCTTCTATTGCACACTTGGGTTCTTTTCGTTATCTTTCACGCCTCTATTTATATTCATTGTTTGCAGCTTAGTATGCTCAATTAAGAACAGTCTACAGTATAAGAACAGATATCAGGCACCAATTAAGTTCTACAACAAATCTCAGAGACAGCAAGTTGTTGGAAATCTTCTGTTTCGTTCACCAAGTTCCGCGGATTTTACGGATGACCTCTGATGCAAAAAGAAATTCTATTAAACGACGCTGCTAATTTAGCCTTTTGCAGAATGTCTGGAAAGTGTAGCATTTTTAGGTATATGAAGACACTTTCTCATTTCCTAGTAAATGTTCCGTTTTCTATTAAAACGAAGAAAACCACTATTTTTAAATCATGCGCATTTTTTCAAAATAAAGCAGTGCTCAGACATGTGTGCACCTTTGGATTTTCGTACTCCAGTATGCTTGATATCCACATTTTTCACTCGGTTTTTCCAAAGGTAGGGTACGAGTAAAAACTGGCAAGGGCTGTAGAGCCAAGAAGAGGGTGGTCCATGTATCTCTAGGAGTTCATTCTTCTTTTCCAGTATCAGTCCCAGCATTTTTTTCACCGAAGAATTAGCTCATTCATGAATGTGCGATAGAACCGAGATGCAGATCACTTTACCCTTATCCCTACCCAATACTAAATAACGGAAATTTCAGTCAAATATGACTACAAGATAACTAACAAGGTGTAAATCTACAAAACGAAAGATTGTAGTAGAAATCTGGGTAAAACGTTACAAAAACGTTATTGACTGCATGAATCTTTTCAAGGCTTTCCCGTGATTGCGTAAGACGCAACGATCTTTCTCTTTAGAAAAGCTCATGACATAAATGTGACGTTCCGATGGTAGCCATCGTGTCACATCTGTAGTAAGGATAACAGCTAGCGTAAATTTCATAAGCGAAGAGGAAGTTCCTTACTCCACTTAATCCATAGGTTTGGCGGGTTTCCGGTTCTCACACACGCAGTAGTCTACGCAGCGTAATTCCGCGTTGAAGTTGTAATCCGGAAATGTAAAAAACCGTGTTAAGCGTCATCTTTAGATTAAGCAGACAAACTCGCAGTGTTACTGAGATGATCACTGCAACTCATTCTACAGCATGCCTGATTCGTTTTTACGGAATATTTTACTGAGATTTCAACAGATGAAGCTCACTTTCATAAGAGTCTGTACTTCTCTCCGCATTTTTACTGGAGTTTCTTGCGAAGTTTGTTTCAATATACCTATGTTAGAGCAGAGACCTATCCCACCTTTTCTGTTCGAAGGATTTTCTTCTTAGTGATGTTACTCCTTAAAACTTGTAGCATCAGTTTAACGTTGTCCTCCAATATCTATCGTAGCAGACACAGGTACGTCAAAGCAGCTGCTGATGTATTCTGTATCTTTTTCATGATATCCTAGGCTTTTACAAAATAATGGCTATATTCTGTTCTCCTTAAAGCATTCAAAATTTGTGCAAGGCCTATTCCTCAGTATGGAACCTGTAGTCTATAGCTTGCACAAGTGTCGAACTATGGCTGTTTTGGATAAGTCTAGAATAGCTTTAGGCTCAAAATGTTAATAACAAATACCGCGTATATGTAAAATCGCATTCCTTGTAGCAGAACACGCAACTACAACTTTTGACTCGACTCTCTGGAAATGCATTAGGTACATAGTTTAATTTAGTCATAATATACAAAATCGTGCAAGAATCTATGCCTAGGACAAAGATGCCTTTTTTAAGGACAGATCTACGATTGCCAGAGGTTCCTCAACTGAACTGTCGATACCCAGAGCTAAAAAGTAGAAAGACTCCTCTTCAAGAGTAGAGAGCGGGAAGTGAACTTCTTCTTTTGCTTAAGCCAAAACCAAGATTTGTACTAGATTTATTTTGGCCAACGTTTCGGCGGGATCTGAACAGAGCTTACAATCTTGCTTGTTTTCAAAGCCGTTGACCGAATCCGCAATCGAACCCTTATTTAGGCTCTGACGAAGGCGATCCCGCCGAAACATTGGCCGAAATAAATCTAGTACAAATCTTGCTTTTTGCTTAAGCAAAAGAAGAAGTTCATCAAATTATGCCCAGACTCAGTGAAGTTCGAACATGGAGAGTGGGAAGTGGTTTTGTAAACTTAATGAAAATGCTCTCTGTTCCAAAAAAGCAAACTAGATGTTTGGAAAAGATAAAGGAATATCTGAAGTCTCGAAAAATTGGTCACTTTATGTCCCGTCTTTTCCATAGTGTTAAACTGTTTGATTTGTGTTTGATTTTTTCTCTGAGTGCTCATAATTTGCAGTTTTACCCACACGGATTTCCTGTCTAAATGCTCTCTGGTCCAAATTTAATGCTCTCTGGTCATGAATAGAATGAATAGTAACAGTAGCACTAGCTTGAAGCTGCGGAAAGTTTTATCGTCTTCTCTATTCAGTGGTAAATAAATAGAATATCTGCTTTCGAATATTTCTTCATTTAGCTAGTCCTACCCTACGTCTTAAAAAACTTAGAAAATGTTGGCTAAGCTTTCTACGTTGTCAAAGCCAAACAAAATTCAATACATAACTTTTCACCATTAGGGTGGACTTAGTTTACGGCTATACAGTTTAAAGTCTTTATCCAGTAAGCTTAGCTCCTTTATCGAGGTCAAGATTTATACCTGATCCGTCAACAAACACTTACTGCGCCTCATGTTGTTGGTTTCTATTTGTGTCTACTGTTCTGTTTACTTAGACTAAGTTACAAGTTGGTAGTTTTACGTGTTGATTTTTGTTTTTTTTGCGTTCGTTTTTTGCTTGTTTACATAAAATAGCACCTTCAGGATGTCGGCAAAGCGATCTACTTACATACTTCTGGCAGCTCTGCTTGTAATATGTGTCTCCATAATGGCGCACTTTCCGGTGCACAGCACCTATGGAGACGATGGCAAACCATTTGATTTGGTAAATTACTCTAATATCTAGCTTGAAAAGAGCTTTTTTGACGCAATTAATTCCCTGATGTTTTCAGTTTCGCGTCCTTTCACAAAGCAGAAACGCTAAAAAGAAGGCAGCATACTTCGCAGACCCGTCTTATCTTGATTTCGGATTCTGAGTACCTCTTCAGATGCATAGTTGTGTCGATATACTGGACTAAAATAATAAAGCATTTGATAAGCAACTGGCAATTGCTGCATGCTTTCCGAGTAAATTTCACGAGGTTTGAAAACTATCAGGCTTTTTTCCCAATGAAGAATTTCTACAAGTCAGACGACTTGAGTGTTACTGCTACTAATGGATGGGCTACACTAGAACATCCCACAATGATTTTTGAGTAGTCTTTAGGGATTTTTTTGCCTGAACGTCGCCGAATTGTGCTGGAGTACACTGGGACAAGACTGCGTATAATTTGTATGCTTTTCTAGAAGAAGTATGGTCTCCTAAAATTGTCCTCTTACTTGCTTTACAGCAATAATCTGGAATTTTCC
>KN549753.1:35033-45477 GCA_000797555.1 Oesophagostomum dentatum | reverse complement strand
TAAGGTGAAATAATTTATTAGCTTTCGGTTCCGATGAGCCGCCTTCTTCACAGGTCTGTTCCTTCCATCATTTTTGAGAATTCCATGAACTGAAGGTAAGGGGTGTTACTGAAACGGTAGAACAAGAAGAAGCGAAGTTCACTCATCCTAAACTGGCTGAAAACAGATCATTCGGATTAATGGAATATCCACTGAACTAGCCGTGAAAATTCTCGGAATTATTTTGGTTGTTCTCTACATGCACATTTCAGAAACTTCTAAAATACTTCCAAAACGTTGGTTTTTATAAATAAAATCTTACAGAGTAGAAGGTAAGAACATTCGTTTATCTTCAAGAGATCACAAAAATTAGCTGCCGATTGAGCGGTCGGTCAAAGGTGAAACATCTCTATAAGAAATATTTCGGTTTAAATTAGCCGCGATAATTTTCAAAATGTTTTGGTTGCTCTTTACTTACACTTTTCAGTAGTGTAATAACTACTACTAAAACATCATGGAATCTACAAATAAAATCTTATAGAATACTGATGAGAACATTCGATTACCTTCAAGTGGTCACGACAGTTGGTTGGCGATTGAACGGTAGATCAGAGGCAGAACATCTCTCCAATGGTCTCGGAACTTCTGCATAGACAAAATCAAAAGTTAGTGTTTTGCACGAAGGAACCTATTTTCTATTTCCTAATTTAGTCGATAAAATGGTAGGCACTTTGTCTTCTTCTGAAAATAAATCAGCGGAAAGATGAATAGTCCCCGAGCAACTTATGGATCTTCAGTTGATCTCCACAGATCTCCGCATCACAAGCCCGCCAAATCGCAGTTGCATACTCACCTCAGGGCTTTTTCAAAACAACTTTTTGATGTTTCATGTTGGCTTTTGTACCTTCACCTCAGTATCTCCTATGTCAGCTCATCTTAGTGCTTTACATTACCATCTCTCCGATCACACGAAGTATAGTCTACGACCTGACGAATCTTCATCGCTAATCGTTCAAATATGGCGCCAAATGTTCGTTAAGGTTTTCAGCTGTATGAACTTTACTCGTCCGCACTATGTATGTAATGTTATTAGTATTCATTGTAGTGAATGCTGTAAGTGGAGATCTGCACAAATCTTAGCAGATTAGGCCTATACTCATCGTTGTATTCGTCGTGATATAAGAAATTTTCTAAAATGTTGTAAGGAGAGAAGAAATTAAATGCACTGTTAGAGTAATAAATGAAGCAGTGTGCCTTAGATAGAATAAAGTAGGAGATGTAGTTTAAAAAACCAGTTTTTCTGAGGCTATTCAGGGTGATAATATGTCCCGTGACAAAATTCCTCTGAGATATATTTTGAAACAAGCTCATCTCTTTGGAGCATTGTATTCATCACGAACGTAGTAGAATATTTTTGGCAAAGCTGAGTACAGATCTGGAGTGTAGTTTGGAATTGGCCGAATACCAAAGTCACAATATGAAAACTTTCTTTAAAATGTGGGGTTTACTACAAAAAGATGTATTGAGAACTTGGAAAATGTGGGTGAAAATCTGGCATTTTATTCAGAATTAGAAAAACTAATAAAATGACAATCTACAGTTTTTTTGGAAATTTCGAAGCTGCCTATAGAGGAGCGAAAGTCAGCGGCCTGGTCCACTTTGGTCTAATGTCTACTTTCTGAACAGCTTTATTCGAGTTTTATCAGGTGTAACTATCGGTTTGTTCTACTTCATGTCAGAGAAGCCTGTTTTCGTTCTCACCTTACAGGAAGAAAGGTGTACCAGTTATCTGCAAGCTTCTCCTTCACGGAGGTCTCCTCAAAACATAGCGCACAGAAAGGAAGATGTAAATAGAGTAAAGTTTGTAACGGATTAGGCTCTCCAAGCTGTAAAACTACCTGAGAATAGTTGCTTCTTTCCTTACTTTATAAATAAGATGCGTAAGCGATAAGATACTTGTTGCATTAAAACATTCTCAAGTAGTTGCAGAAAAAGACTCTTCACATGGCGAGCACCCAGGTACTCGTCTTCATTGGCTGCATTGTACGCGATATTGACTCAGAACTAGTACAAATATCGCTGGGAAACGACCTGATGGAAGCTTTTCTCGTCCAACCTACAGAGTTCGTTTCATTAGGATTAAGGCATTTGCGAGCGTCTTTATCAAGATGTCTCAAGTAAGTATTTTTTGTTCTTACCAAGGAATGATACTTAGCGTAAACTCGAACGGCACAAACTATGTATATAGTAGAAATCCCCGTGCCCTCTTTAATAGAAATCCAAAAAAATCTCCTCCCCTAACCTTGAAATGAACGAGGTACAGCGTTTCGAATTTTCCACAACTGTAATGCTTACGAGGGTCTATTCTAATGCTATTGTGCACGGAAGAGCAGGAAATCTTCTGGGAATATGAATAGAAGCCGTATACGGTGTTCTCGGATCCTTCTACAGTAGTAATTACCTTTAATAAGCATGAAGTCATTGTTTCTATCCGACCGATAGCTCGGAAACTGCTTGTCTAGAAGTGCACTGCGCCGATTTTGAGGCTATGTAACTCGTTCACATCGAGGTTAGGGGAGGAGATTTTTTGGGTTTCTACTAAAGAGGACACGAGGATTTTTACTATATACACCGTTTGTGCCGTTCGAGTTTACGCTAATTATCATTCCCATAAGTTTTGAGGGGCAATGTCAGTCTTTGCTCGTTTTCAGGATAATAACGAAACACCGCTCAATGTTCCGACTGTTACATTTATAATCACTATAAGGTAAGCGAGCACCTATTAATGTCTACACTAGTTGTCCAAGATTTCACAGTGTTTGTGAAGGTTCAAGCAGCAATTAAAGTTTTGCTGCCAGTGTAGGTTGACTGGCGGACAGCTTAGAAGAGTTGAAGCAAAAAAAAAGAAAAGAAGGAAGAAAAAACTGTTCGCAAGCTAGCTCTCTGCGGCTGCACGTTTCCTGCAGCATTTTTTTTCAACATTTTGTGTCCCGAGATAAGCTCAGTATTAGCGTAGCATGAGCAGATCTAGAGAGAGCGTTCTGAAAATACTGGATGATGGCATAGCTTTTTTTAAATTTTAGCCATTTATTTTCCATAAGAAAAAAGCGCATTGAGTAGTAAGTTTAAGCTGTTAAGATGGCAAGTCATCATCTATTAATAGTCTTGCGATATAAGCACTTCTTTAACATTTTTTTCGAAACTGCAATCTGCCTATCCTGTCAGGTCCATGCCAAGTTAAGAATTTTGACAAAAATCGAAAAGTTGTCGAGCAGTTATGTTAGTTTAGGGTAGTAGTAGTTCCTATTCTGCAGTACATTATGGAAGAAGGCTAAATAATCCAGAGTTCACAACCCTTTTGGCTTTCTTTTTTAAGAGCTTTTTGCCGTTATTTACCTTGTCGAAAGCTCAAAATTAGGTTTTCCTTTCTAAGAATTATACTTCGATTCAACAAAGAAATGACACCGCATTGTTAGAATGACCGCTTTCAACAAAGAATTGACACCGCTTTGTTCGAATGAGTGCTAACTGGGGTACCACGAGATGGGTGAGACAAGGCTAAAAATCAAATCGGAGAGCTTCCTTTATGGATGAGGGTTAGAGTTAGAGGAGGTAAATTGACCGTTGTGCATGTATTTTTAGGTAAGGGTTGTCCAACTACTGCCACCAAATTTCGCAATGGCTCTCACCTGATTTCCAGGAAATTTACAGTTCACTAAGAAAATTTTAGACAGAAATTGTGGTATGGTTTTCATTTCAAGCTTAAATTAGGTCTTCGAAGAACTCTTTCTTCTGACAACGGCGTGCGCCATGGAACAGGTGGAAGGTAGCAAATCCTAGCCATATTTACCTGTAGTGAGAACTCTTAGGAACCAACTTTAATATTTAATATTCCTTAATATTCTCATCTGTAGATAGTCATTATTGTTACTATTCTTTAGGACATTAACCAGCACTTGCGCAAATCCCTGACATAGAGTGCGAGGGCCGTCCTTCTAACCCGCTACTGCGTCGACACAGAATTCCAAATCCGACGGCAATTTAGCTATTTTTGGGCATCCACCATTTGGGCTACTGCGTGTCTAGGTCGAGCAGATACTTTCGCGATTTGCTGCTCATTTGCAGAACGGAACGGCTCAGCTCTACTTAAAACTGGTTTATTTTAGAGTGGAGCGGCTTCAAGAAGGCCAATGTGGCTAATTGTCGGCGTAGCTGCCGACTTCGTCCATTTCAGTTCGTCGTCCGTTTAAGTCTTCCAGGCGTAGTCACTGGTTAGAATTAATTTATTAGACATCACGAACTGTTACCTGCTATCGTTCTGCAGCTTATTCATCTGTGAGCTGAACTGAGTGGGCGTGAAATGGCTTCAAAACTAGGTAACTGTAAGCTGTCCTTGTATACTGTGTTAAGTGGAGACTGACCTCTTCACTTTGATTCACCGATGACAAGTTGTGCAAACATCGAGGTTTGTAGCTAAGAAAGTTTTGCCGTTGTTTTCTCAGTCTTTTGACAGGTGCCATCCTAGACATCTAGGCTTGACCGCCGTTAAACCGTTTGATGGCGAGAGATACAGTTAAAACAAATCGCCGTATTTCTTCTTAAGCGAAGTAAGTCGTTTCGCTTCTGGGTTCTCCTACAAAAAGATACGACGTAGATTTCCTAGCGATGCCATAAAATCAGCATTTGTAGAGTCTTTCAGAAATGTAGGCTGCTTGTCTTGTATATCAACTAGTTGGAATATCTGATTAGGGGATGGTTCATCTGCTCAGTGAAACGGCTATTTTCAAAACAGTTTTATGATTTTTCTGCATGATTTGCATACGTTGAAGCAGCAAAGACAAAGATATTGGAAGCAAATTGTTTTTGAAGAAGCAGCTTACATATGATTTATTGGATCTATTTTACAGTAAGTAAAGAACTCCTGGAGTCTGACAACGAATCGGAAGAAACTGCAGTAGAAAATTGCTGTTATGCAAGTTTGTACCAGCATCCACTTTATGAAAAAGATTCTTTAAAGCAATGCTTGGAGAAAAAGACTTCTGCATATTTACTGCTCAAAAACCATAGATTTCTGACATTTCCACTATTTTTCTCAACATTTTTTCCGTGTTGGAATTAAAACTGCACTGAGCACACAAGGTTTCGCTGGATCTAGAACATATTGTTCTTTTTTTAGAATTTGACAGAAACTAAACAGCGGTCAAAGGTACCTTTTTTTCTTGAATGGTGCTGTAAGATTTTTCTAACGTTTTCTAAAATATTTGAATGAAAACAGACAAATAACAGATAAGAAAAGTCAATTTTTGTTGAAATTTGCGTATTCAACAATCTGGCTTAGATGATTAATTACTTAATGCTGATGTGTGCTATTTCATCTACCTGTTTATGCTATGAAGCTGCCTTAACACTCGGGTCGAAGCTTTCGCCACGAAATCAGTGAAGTCGAGGGTTCAAGCCTCACTCTTCTTCACCAAATCTCTCCATAGATATTTTATGCGGACGACAAAAAACCTTTCAAAGACATAAAATTTTCGAAAACTAAGAAATCCTTGAAGGAGCAGACCCTAGGTTTTCTTCAATTTTTAAAAATTCAGCTATGTAGCTTTTGGAAGTGAGACGCCTATCCTCTATTGAAAGAGGTAGTGAAGATTTAAAACATAGTGTGAATGAACGTTCTAATAATTATTCTTTGTTCGTTTTAGATTAGATGAACCCAAAAAGTGTATTTAGATGCAGCAAATAAAATAGCAAGGATTAAAATTATTCAAAACTGCAATTAAAACGATAGTGGTATCAAAACTTTTTACACTAAAGCTGTTTAACTGCAAAATAGAAAACAATTCAAAAATCTGAAGATCCATCCATCTTGACAGGAAACGTTTGTGTGTTTTCGAACTGCTCTAATCTCTTCGCAAAAATACCTGCAATTTTTTCATAATTAAAAGCTGCGGTAAATTTCTATGTAAATTTCTTTCTAATTTCTATTTCTATTTTTTCCTCATTCTAACAGTGAATTGGAAAAAAATTTCCAGCACTAGTGTTTAATGTAAAATAGAGGACGCTCCTTAATGCAGCGATATCTTGCCTATAAAGCATGCCGACTTTGCTGATTTGTAGCCAGACCAAAATTTTCAAGCCTGTAACTGCTACTCGCCATGTGCACAATTTTCTGGAAAAAGTATCGGATTTATTTTCCAGCACACTAGTATGAAGGGCTGCTTTTCATAGCAGCTCCGTCTGTTGCGAATTTCATCTTTCAATTCAAAGAGCCTTTCCTTTCAGGTACAAGTATGGTCAAGGTCTGCCGGTAAGGTACATAGCTGAAATAACTTATCGTTAACAAAAGTTCAGGAGTAGTTGTGGCGATTAAAATCTTTTCCTGATTTCTCTTGACAACGAGCAGATCCCTAGACTAGCTGCTGAGAAGAGTTTCTCAAGGAATTCTTTATTAAGTCCGTTTTGAGATCTCAAAACTCCTTTCTACAGAAGTTTCTTGAGGGAGGGCTCTCACATCTTTTGCTGCCGATGGAAATATGACAGTTTCACATGTTTAAAGCTTAAAAGAACATCAGCAACTCAGTTAAGTGCATCTAAGAACTTCTACTACAAGTCGTCACGGTTGCTTACTGTAGGACTTAGGGCCAACCTTTTGAGTCATGTAGTAGAAGCACTTCCTCTACCACATTTTATGGGACGATGAATCACTGGATCCCAACAAGCGTTTCAAAAGGGCGCTAGATTTGTCAGGATTGGCGATTGTTTTAAACAGCGCGGACAAACGCTCAATATTTTCTTCCAAGCTATTAGGGGAATTTCTTATGGAAGGCAGCACAATCAACCTAATTTAAGTGCGCGTTCGCTTTTTGTTCTTAGTTATTGAGGCAGGACTCGTCAACGATCCATAAAACGGAAATCCATTCGGATTGATTGAGTAACGGCGCATTGAAGAAGACAGCTCTTTGGAAAACCAAACAATCTCCGTAGACTTCGGCTGATTGACATTTCGCGGGTTTTTCGGCACCGATTTTATCCTGGGTGCCTTGGAGGGCTCAGGCCACACCTCACCTGCAGACCTATCGGCGGTCCATTTTTGGCTTATTGCTCACGCCTAGTTCAGCTGAAATATAGCTCTATCAGTGATTTGAATTAAAGAGATTTGCCTTCTTTATAAACTCGCTTTTTTCGAGTTTTCTTGGGAAATACTATCGTGATATTCAGCCTTAGAGTGCGTACTAGTGAATCGGCTTGTTAGCTGATTGATTAGCAGACAAAACAAATATTGAATGCGTGGAATCTATGAGATGTAACTGTACTCGCTAGTGTTTATGTAGCTTAAGAAACCAAGGTCCATAAAATTTATAACTATTGTTTTGCTCGCCATGTCACTGCAAGAATTTTTTCGACTTACAGAACGTTCAGATGGCTCGAAATCTCTGAATCCTATCAATCGGCTCAAAGTGCATATCAACATTTGGGAAATCCGCTATGCAAGCGCAAAATGCGGGGTATTTAGACAGCAGTTATCTACCGAGTCGATGCGAATCAAAAAATAGCTAGATTGTCACTTCTGGCCGTTAGTGGAGATTATATCTTGAAAAGAGGTCTCATGTTATCATAACAATTATATAATAAGGTGGAACAGCGGCAGGAAATTAGCTTAAAAATATTATTTTGTGCGGAATTAAATGAGTAGTGTTTTGTGGGACTTATTTTTGATAGCTGCTCCTAAATCAGTGGTTTTTTTTGACAGATTAGCATCAGTCACGACAAAGTCCAATATCCAGTAGTAATTACGAGACTTGCAAAACTTACCTAGAAAACCGTTAATAATGGGGAAGGCTAGCAAATTTTTTGCTCCATCTATAAGTTCTCACTCTCTCGTGTAGCAGTTTGCCTTTGAGCATAATCATTGCAAAGAAAATTTTTAAAAAAATAGCAATAAACATTTAGATTAAGCCGCTGGGTGAATCTAAAAAACGGGAAAGAACGCGAAGTTTGAATATTCGAGTAGGAGGATTTCCTAGAATTTCAACAAATTTTTGGAAAGTTTTTTTTTGCTTAACTCTGACATGAATGCCAGTTTATTTTTCCATGCTCATTCTATCCCGTAAAAAACTGTTGAATCTGAGGTTCGATGATTTTTCAGATCCCTTGTTCAAAGACTCGATTGGCGAATTAGTTAGACACCTACCGTTACATCAGACAACCCCGACTTTTTTCAGTAGTAGGGACGACTCCATGGATGATTTCGGTTGGAGGGCAACAGTGAAACGATGAGAAGCAGTGCTATAGTTGGAGTTAATCTGCTTTCGCTTCGCGCAAAACCTCCTCTCGAGCCTCATTCTCTATTCGACTTTCTAGTCTTGTTGCATAAACCGCTCGATACGAATTCGACATATTCGGCATTGACAAGTTTTACGTTGTATCTTTCATGGTTTCTTTCGGACAGGTATACTCGTTATGACCTTTTCTGGCAATGCTCCACTAGTGTTGGGTCTGTTCTTTCTCGGACGTATTACCAGAGATCACTCAGTTCACTGGGGTGCAGGCTCATTTGTCTGGGATGTCCCCAAACTATATTTACTCTGGCTATAACTTTTTGAGTATTGCTTTAAGGTTACTGTCTAAACAACTGCTGAGAGTCAGGGCCATAGAAGTATTCATTAGAACACTTGCTTAGACAATTACTACGATTCCAAAATAGTAGGGTTTTTTGAAGCTGTTTTATCAAGTGCGTCTGACTACGATAGCTTTTCACACATCGCTGAATGCACTTTATTACTTCCTCATGCATCTCGATTACAAGTCCTAGCCAATATGCAAAAACCCAAGCTTTGCATCTCACCTTAGACACAGAATCATTGAATTTTGGAGATCTTGGCTCAGTTACTCAAGATGAACAAAATTCGAAAACTAAATATTTTGCTATCAAGTTCCCTTGTCCAGTAAGGTTAGCTGATGAGGATCCGTGCCGAATATAAGCCTACTGAGAAAATCCAGTACCATATGTTCAAACACCTCACTTATGTGAGCGGATTTACTTTTAGTTTACTAGCCCAAGGGCACTAAGCCCTACTTGAGTGTATTCATGTCAAGAATTCTTCCTAAACTCCATGTTTCTTCATATACTTTAGACATTACATTTAAGAAGGTGTTGAAAAAATTATATTCAATTTAGATGCGTACACAAAGCTCTGGGACTCCCTGTAATAAAAAGAAAATTATGCTATCAGTGCTCTCGAAATTTCGCCCTCGTTAGCGAGTACAATCCGGCTGCGATTTCATTTGCGACGTCTCTGTTGACCATATTTCATGTTCCTATTATATCCAGCGATCGATGACGTTATTACTGTTCGGCCTCCCGTCCCTCTATTTTCTGCACTCAGTGTTCCATGGTGAGCAGCAGCTGCGGATTAAGCGTATTCTCCTGTAGAGCGAAATACGACAAAACAGAACGCTGACAAAGTAGACGGTCTAGAATAACACCTTTTTTAGTGGTTAACTTTTTGATGCTGGCAGAGGATTATTTTTCGCAACAAGTATTTATATGTGACGGTTCTCACTCACATCTAACTACCACTACGAGTTCGACGTACGTCCCGAATCCTTCCATGAACCTAATCGGATTTTCCGCGTCAGGATCTAGAAATTTTTATGCTAAACTCGACGAGGGATTACAAATGGTGTACGTGGTTTAGCATTTCTGCACCCGACGAAATTCCATTCATTTTAGTACATGTGCAATATATCCCTGCCGGGGAATGTACTCTCGAATTTTAAAAATTCTCCAGACTTCAGTAAAAACGCCCACTTCACCTTGCGAGGCTAGTTCTAGCATTCGTTATTGGATGTCCTTGCTATAGCTTTTTCAAAATCCTCCTTCAAAACTCTTTCATCCTCTTGTTGAGCTCTACATTTCTGCTGCTTGAACCCACAACCTGTTGTGTTCGCAACCATGCTGAAATTGCTTTTGCTAATTTTAATTACCAAGTGCTTAGCCTGCTGTTATCGCAGCGGCTGGAATGTCGAACTGTGGTGATATGGGTAACCAAAGGGGCAGTAGATTGTGTATTGTTTACCAAGGATCTCTTTGTGGACATTTGAAGCCTCGCTTTTTGCGGCAACTGTGTGCGTTACGGAGGGATTCCGCAAAAATTCACTTCCACAATATCAGCTGTTCTGCAAAAAAAAAAGAAATTCAACCAGCTGTATTCTTCCCAAATGGTGCTCAACAATGTAACGTCCTCGGCTACCATTTTTTAACGTCGCCACCGTCCTTGCTATTTTCACTGCTTGATATTGATGGAAAAAAGCATGAATTACTTCGATAAAATTGAGTAAAATTGCCAGTTCTCTACCGCTATTGCTGTCGTCCTGTTGATTTAAAGCATATGGCGAATTTGGGCCATATTATTGGATTTCCCCGATTCTCCCTCGGAGGCTATATAGTCTTTCGAGGGAAATC
>KN549753.1:14964-34933 GCA_000797555.1 Oesophagostomum dentatum | reverse complement strand
TCATCGTCGAAATTACCGCTGCGAACAGGGACGTTGTGGAGTTCGAGTTCGTTTCGCGCAATTATTCTTTGACAGCTGTGGTTTTTCTCTACTATTCAAATAATTACTGAAATAATGCCTTTATTATTTTGTCCTATAGCTTTCATATTTCGCTGATGGACAGCTTTTCTGTCAATGGCACCAAGTCAACTCGTGCTCATTTCAGGGTTCAAGCAGTAAGGGCCGAGAGCCTTGTCAAATCCGCCAACATTTCCGAACCACTGTGCTCGCTGTTTATCACTTTCTGCGATATGGATAATCCGGTTCGTGATTTTTTTTCAACAGATAACCCTCATCGATTCACTCGCGCACCCTCTATTATGTTGTGTTGTATGGCGAATGCCCTCTCATTCATCCCCACAACATTGGGACGTGTCCTTTATGGATGAGTGAATCGTTCCTACTTGGAAGCATGAAGAACGGCTTTTTCAGGATATTTATTATTATTATTATTTGCTCTTGCTTAATCGTGTCTTCTACTAAAGAAGCTTCTTATGCTCCTGCTAGGTTTAGTTTTTTTTAATTTACAGCAGCTATTGATCCTGGCTGATTTACTCTTTGCCAAAGATCGGCTTTGATCTCAAAAGTTAGAAGGTTATCATATGAAGATGAGGGCTTTAAAAACGTCTGTCTCTAGGAGCTAATTTCACTTTAACTTTACCAGTTTTTTTTTAAAATAGGTTCGTACATTTTTTAGACCCACTTCTTCCTGCTTTGTCTCCTCCTTTTTTTTTCAACAGAAGCGCTCTAAAACAAAAGAGTATATCGATTTTTATGGTTTTAAATTGGCAGAGCGATCTCATTAAGGAATTTTTCCGTTAAAATTTAGGAAGAGTTTTACCACTGCTGAGTCTTCAAGAAATTGCTGGAGTTCTTCCCCCTGTTTCATTATTGCCTTCACTAATCTCCATTAGTGTTTAGCGAACTTTCAAAAATTAGTTCATCGCTCAGTATTTAACTATTATTCATGTTCAGGTTTGCAGCAATCCTGCCCTTATTTTCCTATAACTTGTAGAAGTTAAAAAACCTCAATCAGTGTTACTCAGTTTCCTATGCCATACCTTTTGAAGCTCAAAGTTGCAGCTCCAAAATAATTTACTTAAAGAAACTCGCTAGTATGTGAGTTGATGAGGAATCAGAAATCTAAGACCGAAATAGTGCAGCGGTTTTTGCCACCTCTGTACCAGAAATGGGCAGATTTTCAATAACAGCACCATTTGCCCCCTATCTTAACGACTTATTTCCGAGGAGTCATAAAAAACCAGTTGGAAAACAGCTCTTACATGGAAAACATGTGCTGTAACAACAATACGCGGAAGATGTCACAGTTTCTTTGCTTCCTTTAAGAGAGAGACATTGTTGGCTCTGAGATTCTTAGTGTGGAAGTGGGCAGCACACTTAATCTTTGTTCCACCTATTTGGCCTGCTTGCTAACTTTTTTCGCTCTACTTTTGAAGCATACAATAGAATTTCGGGTTTTAGAGCTACGAACAATAAGAGGACTGAGAGTAAAAAGTTCTTATACATCCGTCGTTATTAAATGCCATGTAATTATTTAAGGATCCTTGATCTGAATAAGCTGCAAAAGTGCCATCAATTATACTAGTATAAATTGAAGATGCTCCTTCGTGGGCTAGGCCTCGCAGGCTTCTCATGTCTAAGCCCTAATTTCGGAAATTTACTTATTGTGACTTGCTGTAGATTCTATGTTCTTCCCAACTGCCTCTTCCTATTCTTGAGATAACGGTTCCTCTCCTATAACTTCTCAAAAGAAGCCATGTGACGTACTCACCTTAACAGGATAATAAGCACAATGTTAGCATTATACGACTTAGCAGTTCATCTATCAAACAGTCTCACTTAAACTCATTGGGAAATTTTGAAGAATGGATTTACCGTAGTCGCATGGAATTTCTGGACTTGCCAGACTACAAAGAAAGATCGATTTCTTTTTTTTTCTTTTTTTTACAAAATGTCACCTTTACGGTTTTACCTGTTATAGTTCAAATACAGACCGCTTTTTAAAGGCAACACCAAAAACAACCTCCAAAAAAAGTTTAAAAAAACCAAGTCTTGCAAAAATCTCCTTGATTAAGAAGTTCTGCTATATATAATCAGTGCGGGGCTGTGACTAGAGCAGTATTCAAGTAACAAAAATGTAGCAGCATTTTTGGAAATTTAAATTTTAACCAGTGCAGGATCGCTCAGGTCGGAAGAGGGTGCTGAACAACCCTTCTGTGCTAAAACTGATTTTGTCGAACATCTTCCGTAAAATCATCCGAGTTAATGCTGGCCCTGCTCAGAAAAGGGTGGTTTATTTGGTAAAATTCGCTAGAGCGCAATTCTGAAAAATGAGAAAGAACAGTTGAAAACCTTTACAGTATTATGGAGCATTAGATGAGATTATTGCATCAATGGCAAAATTGGAAAGACATTTTTTCGTGAATGCTGGCTTTAAACTGGTCAAGATTACTTTTATTCAAACTCTGTCCGCATGACACCTAAAACTGTCATACGGACGAACAGTTTCTGCTCATCTTTTACTGGTATATCTGCTAGAGTTCTATTCTGCGATGTTATACACACATATTGGGTAAACTGAACGTAGATTTTTTTGTTGCTAAAACGACCTATCTACACCAATACCTTCGAAGGGCCTAACGCTTACACTACTTAACAATGAGGTCACCGATCTCAATGGCTTCGCTTTACGAGGACATCGGTAAAAACACCTCAGCGTGGTGATAGATGAGTATCGCAGATGTTTCTCAGACTTCGAGTACCTCCTTACTCTCAGCTGATTCAGCTCGACTGTTCGTCTTTGTCGGCCTTTTGTTTCGCTGCGATAACTTTTTCTGGCGAACACTTATACGCTTCCATACGTTACCCTACGACTTCTGTGCAATTCTTTATCTTGAGATGGTGTCGGTGGAAAGTTTTGTGCGGCAGTGCTTTTGTCAGATTTCATCAGTAGCTTATTTCTTAAAGCAATCACAGCTGCTGTAGTAGGCATCGTTTTCTTAGCATAAATTACACTTACGTGGTAAATTATAAAAAGAAACGTGGGGTGTGACAAAAAGTACAAGTTAGGCAGAGTTAAGTAAACGGTCAAGCCAAAGAACACCGTTCTGTATTTTCGTTACTACCCTTGGTTTTTGACAGCATTCGTAAGATTTCTCTTCATCCTTCTTTTCTATCGCTGCTTTGAGTGATGATCGTATGACTGTAGCCCAACTTGAAGAGAAAATTAGACAGCGTTTAGTTTTCAGTCGAAACTTTTTTTGAAGCGCGCATTTATGCGGCCAGTTTTGTAGCCAATATTTTGAGGCTGAAAAACGTTGTTCCTCTACTTGGCGTTTTTGGTTCTTACCACCGAACCCTTCGAGCTCGGTCTAGCACCCAAGTTGAGCAATGCTTTATCGCTAATGGATCCGCTGGAAAGGCTTCCGGAGTATAAGTGTGCTAACGTTTACTGTTCCGGAGTTACGAGACCATAAAGTTGCTTGTTTATACTTGTAATTAACCACGAACTGAATATTTTGAACCAATGCGCCTCGTACACGAACTGGATAAGGCGATCAGTGCAGAAGGCCTTGGACCTATTTCGTTTGTTTGGCATTTTCTTGCAGCTGTACACTGACACATTGTTGTGTGAATTCGAAGCCCTCGACCAATTCATAAGCATTTTTTGCCGGGTTAACATTAGACCAAGTACTGCACTTTTCAGTTTTGAAATCCATCTTTATCTGGAGATCCTCCATCGTTTTAAAAGAAAACTCCACCAACCTTGTTTTACGCGTACGACGTCTTCAATTCTGAGCTGTTCTATTCCACCATCGAAGCTGTTCTTCGAGAAGCTCGTCGACGAATTCCGAAGAACTTTTTTCCGCGATGACAGTTCTTACTCATGCAGTCTCCCGTCTTTCAGTCCATCCATCGGCATTTGACTGCATTTTTGGGCGAAATTTCGCAGCCTCATTTTCAACCGCATGAAGATGACACACGCAAGCGCCTCCTCCACCAGAGCGTTCTTGTACGTCGACGCAGCAGTTCGTTTGTGGATCTCTCAGCCCGATATCCGTGTTTACGTGCGCAGGCAGCTGCACAACAAGAGTGAGGGCTTGGTGGTTGGTCTACGACTCGCACTCGGCCTTCCCCCACTTGACTGTCCGTGCCGCGCAAGCTGTCCCTGTGCCGCTAGACGAGGCATCTTCACGCCATTGTCCTCCTCTGCGCCTGTTTCTGCAAAACGCCTCTCCACCTGAATGCACGTGGCGTGCCGTCTATTTTCGCATTTTCCGATTAACCGTTTCATCTAGCCGACAGTTTAATTCGCGCGCCACGGCTCGGGTTCAGCCTTCAGCTGCATGCGCTGCGACTTTCGGAGCGATCCACTTCTGACCTCGTCCTGCCATTTTCCACAGATACGGCTTTCATGGTACCAATCATGGTGGCTCTGGAACTCTCATTTATCTGCTCTATCTAAAGTTTTTTTGCCAGCTTGGTTGGTTGCTTCAAACAAATTATAAGACATATTATCTCCTGCCAACTTACACCAAAACCCGTGCGATTATAAATAAGTATTTTCCAACTATTTTTCTTTTTCAGCACTCTTGGAACTACTTTGGCCAAATAGTTAACAAATATGCAGCTTAGAAGGATAATCTCTCTGTAAAACTAACTAGAAGCAGTGAGAGAAGTTGACAAAGAACTTCTAGTAAAGCTTTAAAGCAGAGTTCTGAATACTCGCATAGTTTAAACTGAGCTAACGTTCCTAATTTGTAGAGTAGGAAATGAATTCTCCAGAGCTTCTTACTTGTAGTTTGCCTCCATCGATTCTCCTCAGTGTTTTACGTATGTTCAAAAACCCAATAATTTATTCTTTCTTTTTTGTGCATGCAACACTTCATATAAACAATGAACAAAAAAAAACAAGAAGTGCAAAACATAAAATAATGCAGCAAGTCGATAAAAGAGCAAAATTCTGAAGGAGACCTTTAATTTGCCTTTCAAAAACTTTCCTTCAAAAAACTTTCACCTCTGGTACCATTGAGATTTATGCCAATATTCAAATAGTTTGACTATATAGTTTTAGCTGGACTGCCATTTGGTCATTTGATCGAGTTTCCTCTTAAATAAAAAGTAGCAAGGAGTCAGACGTCTGCAAATTCAAGCTGTTCGACCACAGTAAGTTCAGCATGAGAATTAGTCACTATTCCAGAATCAACACCCTACTGTAAAAACTGCATTCGACGAAATTCTTTCCGCTCCTTTTATGTGCGAGTGTCACCTTATTAACTCTAGCAGCTACTAATGAAGTTGAAACCTTCGAAATTTTTTTTCCAAAACTGCCTTGTTGTACGATACAAAATCACTTATAATAGCTATACTTCTGTGGGAAAATTACTCGATGATTTTGGCACTGGCTCTATAACTCGAAACTTCGCGTTCAGCTCCCCATTCTACAAAAGAACTGGTAGCGGGTAGCTGGCACAGTTAATTATAACCCAAGTAAGTAAAGGTATTTTCGTTTGATCGACACCCTGTTTGCATGAGTAAAGAAGCTGGAGATGATAGTCTAGACAAGAAGTCAGGTGTGTAAAAAGTTCACTAAGCCTTTTTCATTGAAGAAAAGCTGAGAGTGAAATTTTCACTGAACGATTCATTCGACCTCCGAATTTGCACCAGTTATGTCTCAACATCGGCGACTTCTCTTGGGTCAAGGCTTACCCCTTTCGAGTCAAAAATACATCAGGGGTGAGATGTATGAAACTGCCCGATTTTAACCCGATTTAAATCGGGAATCATTTTGCATGGTGAACTTCCCGATTTGGGTTATTTTTCTATAGAAAGATTCTACCCGATTTAAATCGGGTAGCTTCATACATCTCACCCCAGGTATCGTTAATTTATTGAATTCCTTTTCGTTAATGAAATAGAAAAGGTTTAAACCATCGTCATCATACTTTTGCGTACTTACTACAGGGCTTAAATTGTTATGTTATTGTAAAAGTTGTCCTAGTGAACTCTTCGAACTTCTCAGGCTAATATTTATACTTCTGTATACCAATTCGACTGTTCGCAGTAAGTCAATAGAATGTCATATTCTAGCGGTAACTCAGCTGGAGACCGCCAGTTATGCAAAAGTGGCGATCTGTTAACTTCCAATAGGTCAGTAGTACTTTAGGCGCCCCGTGTTCACGCACAGTGTAGATGAACTGAATGTCAGCCATATTACTAGAAGTCGTGAGCCCCAAATTCCGGCGTTAGTTAACCATTTAGGTTAGAAACTAACTCTTTGAAGGTAGCTTTTGTTGCTGAGCGCATGATTTATTGCATGAAACGACATTGTGGCATACCTTTGAACGCACCTGGATTGATTTCTGGCTGAGGCTTTTTTTCCTCAATGACCTCTCCTTGTTCACATTCGTTTTGAATAAGATTGATGTATCGTTCGTTTTGTATGACTCATTACTCTTTGTGGTTTCGAGGCACTTCGTTTGAATTTACTTTTCTTTCTCGCTATATGTACAGAAGTATGTCGTATTGAGGTTGAACCAACAACATACCTGTGTTTTCTGTTCTATGTATTGACAACCGCAGGTAGTTATTTTGACGAATAGTTATGAAGTGGATGGTTTTGGAAATGAAGGGGTAGTGGAGGGCATTGTAGTGTGTTTATAGATCTAATCTATGTTCCTGCATGTATGTACTGACCTGAGTGCATTATTGACGAACTTTGCACCTGATTTTGTGCGATAACTCTACTTGGACCCTTCTAGTAGCACTAGTTTGAGGAGTACTAGAATGTGCCTTTTTCAACTCCTTTTTAGAAGAAATAATGCACAGTATGCCAGTTTTGAAGATTAAATTCTGTTCCTTATTATGAGCACTGGAGCATTTGTCTAGACCAATAGATCTCGTTAGTGACATCTCACTTGGCGTATCTCAAATAAAAATGAAAATAAGTTATTCACCATATATAGGGTGTTCCAACATAAATGACATTTTATTTACTTCAGAATTTTTTAAAAATTTTATGATGTATTTTATTATTAATGCATGGCATACCCATGACCATTTATACTGTAGATACGTTGTAGGATAAGATACTTCGCAATCTTTCGGAAAATTAATTTTCTTTTGAAGATTCTACCTCTTTTGTGACATTTTTATACCATATTATATGCATATAGTCTGACATGGTGATATTTTTTATATCACGTCTGATCTCAGCGATCAGGCGATAGACTCTCCCATCTGTAATTTGGTGCGAAATTTGAGTGGTTCTCACTTAACTACTATTTATGCATTTTACTAAAATTACGTTACTTTCAGCTTTCCTATCTATACATTTTACTAAAATTACGTTATTTTCACCTCTCCCATCTATCTTGTTTAAAAAATCTCCATTGTACGGCGAGATTTGGCAGAGAATTCTAGAAAAGTCATTGAAAAATGCGTTCTAAATAATGCAGATCTGTATGCTGAAGAGAATATTATTTTCCTTATGAGTTCTGTTTTTTAAATTTCTTTCTGTTTCGAGTTTCGACGTTTAATTCCTGTAAAACTGTAAGTAAATTATTATTCCATGTACATTGCATTGTCGTAATCGTTTATTTACAATTTTATGAAAATTAAACATCAGAGCTAAAAAGAACAAGAAATTAGAAAGAAGAAATCATAAGGAAAATGGGAATTTGCTTTCGTTGGAAAACCCTGTACAATCAGCCGCAAGTTTACTCTACTCTCATCTTTTTGTAAGAAAGGTTTGCTTCCTCAGATCACGCCTCTATTCCTCATAGAGTAAACATTTGCAGAAGAAGAAGAAGACCTGCATATGAATTTGCAGCCAAGCGTTCTTTTCTCGATTTTATCTAACTAGAATTTATGCTTGCCATTTCAGCAGAAGGAGATCACAACAGCCCACGTATTCCATACGAAACAACAGCGGCAGTATCCGCAAACGCGAAAGGTCGTCTACACCCCCTCTAGGGGGTCAAGTGAGTGTGTTTCTATGTGCTTAGGCGGGGCGAACGTTCGCACCAGAGGTGTTGACTGGTGGTTATGTGTGCCGCCTGAGGAATAGTTGTATCAACGAGTCGGTGGGAGTCATCGTCGAAATAACAGGGCGCTTCCATCGAGATGCGCGGCGCCTGTGCAAACTCTTGCTCGCACACCTCGTCGCCTCTCTTCCCTGTATGTTCCATGACTCCCCTCGACTCTCCGCTGGATTTTTTTCCTCCAAAAAACAGCTCTAATTTACTCAGGTGTACAGCCTACACCTCTGGTAGCAACTATTACTTATAAAAATTTAAATAAAACAACTGTATGTACATTCTAACTAATGTCATTCCAGAGATGTATACTATGTCGGCTTCTCCAGCCTTCATAGAAGAAAGCGATGACGATGATAGCTATCGTAAACGCAAGTATCCAAGCAAGGTTAGATCCTTCAGTATATATCAGAATATGCCCCTAGCAAATATGTAGAGTATTGCGGTTCGAATATTCGAACAATTTTGAGTAAAAAGTTACTTTGGAAGGGTAAGAGTAAAGAATGAAGAAAAATGAACAGATTTTGGTTCTGCTTTATTCGTGCGACGCTACAGTCAACAGCTCTGGTGATTTTCTTATAAAAGGGTGAAGAAATAGCAAATTTTTGGTAGAACACTAGACTTAGAAGGAACTGCCCTCCAGGATTAAGAAGCTTGTTTGGAATTCGAAGGAATTAATCTTACAACTTTAGAAACTTAGTTTTTATGACATTTCAAATATTCGAACTGCAATACTCCACTAGCAAGGCTGAGCGGAACTATAACATTAAATTTGTGGTGGATGTGACGACTTTCCAATTCTGATTTAAAATTTCAGGCAAATCTATAGAAAATGGGTGATTCTGGTAACTTCAGTGCTTTACTCGTATTCCCCGGCTAGCTCATAAATGTTGAAAGCTTTAAGCTTTTAAAGAAACTTTTGTGCATTTTTGACATCTTTTGATATCTCTCTTTTACAGCTTTATTTTACTGCGTTTAAGTGACAGTAGTGCAGTAACACTGTAGTGGCAAAGCAGAGTCGAAAGAAAACATTAAGAAATTGCTTTTAAAAGCAATCGTCAGGGAAATTTTGCTTCCTTACTCGTTTTCAGTCGTTCTTGACACCTCCTTAATAAAAAAAAAACTAAGTCGTGAAGCACACCAAATGTCGCAATGATTAACCCAGTAAGATAGGATATTATTCAGAAATAGGCTACATGTTTTATACTGTTTCATTTGAATTTTAGTATTCACTGGTACGTATGCATTTAGGCAGCACTTAGATAATAATGTATTTCGGTACGCTGGTAACTTTTTTCTCAATTTTTGGTGCATTCAAAACATGAGATTTTAAAAAGAAATGTAACATCGAATTTAAAGGTTGCCGATAAGTAGTCGAACACATTAGGGAAGGGTTTTTTGAGTTGTTTTCTCAACTCCATATCTTTTCTTTCGTTTCTTTTTTTTGTATAGCAGGGCAAAATTTCTAATTTCTGTTTCTTCTGAAGCTACGACTCTTTCTAGTTTTTCAAATTCCAATTCCAGATTTCGGAATAGATTAGATGTGCTTTCACTCAGCCTTGACCCCCCATGTACTGTCCTAGAATGGAACTGTTCATCTAATAGAAGCTACATTTTTAGGGCATGATATATCCAACTTCAGGACGATACCATCACAATCAAATCGTGCAGGAGGTGAGCGCTGCAGTTTTTTAAGTGTCTGTTGTACATATGTTTTGGAAATGGTAAAATTCCCGCATCTGCCGCTAATTAGGTCATTTTGGATGCGCGAATCGTCGGGTCCTACAGGATTCAAAACCGGTAAATTACCTGAAATAGCTGTATTTAGAAAAACATGTGTAGCGAATGTTCAACGTTTCTTCTGAACTGTTGTCACATTCCGTTCACTGCTAATTAAACAGATTAGGAGGAATGAATGGGAAATTGGTGACAGGACACGAATGTGGTTAAAAATTGGATGAGTTGCTCCAGTGTAAATAAGTTGTGATGAGGTAGGTAGTAGCCAACACTTGAATGCTAGTCGGGTTGTATTTGTACTCTATCTCAAGAGCTGTTGGACCGCAGACAAATAATAGGCTCGATTTCTGGAATGTAGTTACCGAAACTGTGTCAAATATTGACAGAAGAACGCAGCCTGTGCTTTGTTTTACGCAAAATAGCCACATAAAAAAGTTATTATCTAAAACGTAGTTTAATTACTTTTCACCAACATGTAAAATATCATCGAATCATCAGTATGTCTCCTAAAATTCGCCCTCTGAATGTGGCTCCATAGAAAAACTGATCTTGTTTGAAAATGAGCGCTGCCAGCTTTTGCTGCATGGGAATGTTGCCTTGAAACGCTTCTCACTTTATCTCGACAGGATCTCCGAAGACCATTCGCGCATGAAGGCAGAATTATGTTTAACTATTTCATTCTGCACTTTCATGTTCCCAGGTTAATGTTTTTGTTCCATCGAAAAAAAACAAGCTGACAGGAAACCTTGCAGGAAGGTCATGACCCTTCAACTTTTTTGTGATGAAGACTTGTCACGAAGTTTGGCTTAGAGTTGACAAGGTGATTTTCTACTTTCGCGTGTAACAGGGTGAGATATGTCACATCATGATTTGTTTGCGTAATTTGTAGTATGCAGATTGTCCCGTAGAATTCAACTGAAAGAAGTTAGGTGTACCTAGTTAAATAGTTAGAGGCAAGTGTAGATACATTTTCGGTCAGGACATCTGACTTTTTTGGAAGCTGAAAGAATGAATACAAATCCAGTAGAAGCTGAGTTTAATACCTATCGTGGTGCCCTTGCAAGTGAGAGTATTTCTTTTGCATTACCTGAATGAAATTTGTTTAAAACGACAGTAGTAAGTTACATGAATATGCTTGTATGCGCTCGTTTTTTTTGTTCATATTTACACTTACTTAATTTCTTTTGCACTGTCATCTATATTTTTCATCTATTGTGCGTATGCACATTTATACTCACGTGTATATATGACTTTAGATTGAATTCATGCACATGAAGTATTTTAGTGCAGGTGCTATTCATGCCTGTGATTAAGATCCTAGGACAACCAGCGGTAGTTTTTTGTGCATGTCTGACCAAGTTCAACATTTGCAAGTCGGCGAGGTTTTCGCTGGTGCTGACACATACAACCGCCCTTTTGTGCATACCAATGATCTTTGCGAGATAGACGTTATTTAAAAAACTGAAAAAAATAGTAGTAAAGCTCGAAAAGTAGGTTGCAGATTTAACTATAGGGGGAATTTGATGCAAAACTAGTGTAAAACTGTTATGTACGTCTATTGCTCATCCACCGTTTGTATATTTTAGTAGTGGCTATCATGGTCATATAAGTGCGTAGTAAATCTGTGCATTCTTCCTCATGGCTTAATATCTTGATCTCCCGACGAAAAAAAAAAANNNCGCCGAGCGATTGGTGGTGCAAGCATGCAGCGCTGATCAGACGAAGAACAGCTGATTTGCGATTAGCGACTACCGTAATCAAGTTTTTACTTGAGACTACAGTTTTTGAAGTACAACTACGCACAAATATTGTGAGATAAAATAAACTCGGTCCCAGGAGTCCTAGTCTAGCACAATGATGTCCTAGAAAAGATCAGATAGTTCAGGCCAGTTCGAAAGTATGCTACCTCACAGTTATTACATGAACAATTTAAGGTAGCCATATCATACTCGGCTCCGCTAACCATATCTGCTCCAAGTTCTCCGCTGTCCCATCCACTGAGCAGCTCGGAACGTATAGGTGCTGATGATTACTGTAAGTATTTTGCTAGTATAGGCCTTTTACAAAGGAAAAAGATCGAGGAAAAAGCGCTAAACAACTTCGCTCACAGTTGTCCTAGTTCTGGTAGCCAATTTTCTCCATGAATAGATCGACAAAAGTTCACATTACATGACAATGCATCAAAAGCACGCATTGTACAGGGTACGTGTGGGAACGTGGACTTGTTCAGTGTTAACTGTTAGGTCCTCTGTAATCCATACTTTCTCTTCGAATCCTCGGAATATGCTTTGTAGCGTCTTTCTGCTTTGCTGTGTGCGTTTTTTGCGTCTATGGCTATGCTCAAAAAGGAAAGCAAACAACTGAGTAACTGAGTCAACCTCGATGTAACTTCGAAGAACCAGCGAGTTTGTCGGATGATCTGCGAATGTAAGCAGAACGTTTTTCAGCCTCCGTTCAAGAATACATCAGTGACCAACGTCTCAGCCAGAAATCGTTCCCAAGTCCGGAATCTGTGGAACGTGTGAACGCGCGTGGGAGGCACGAAACCGAGTTTCCAGGTAGATGTACGAAGATTTGGGAACTTAAAACTTTATTTATGGGTCTTTTTGGTGTCTTTCTTTTTTTTACACAAGAACAGCAAACATTTGGTTGACATTCTCTTCCATCTTTTCGCTGGACTCTTGCTTTAAAATCAATAATGTTCATGAGTGTTCCTATATCCGAAACCAACTGTGCGAAAATTGTGCTCTCTACTAAAATAGTTTAAAGAACTCTATGCTATCTGCTCAAATTTATTCGAAATTGCATGGCTTGGGCACTTCGAATGTTCGAGGAATTAGAACAATATTTCATAGTTGAAATAATTAGAAATCTATAGAACAACATTTCATCCTTTTGTCCCGGTCATTCTTGTTCCTTTTCTTGGGGAATTTTGAATCTTGCAGCCTAATTTTTTGATCTTCTAGATTTGTTACGGTTTGATTTGAGTGAATAATTCATTTTGGCAGGACTAGAGAGAAACAATTAGTGGTAATGTGTTTCACACGCGTAGATATAAAGAAATCGTGAAAAATCAATGAAGATTGGCTATTTTTTCTGGGGGTAGCCTGAGTTCCATATCACATCGGCATGTAAGACCAAGTATTATGTCTGTATGAAAAATTTTCTGGAATCAATCGTTGTAGAAAATCTCTACCCGCAGGAAAGGATTAGGTATCAAGAGGTCCCTCTTGAACTATGTGTACCCCCCCTTCTTCCCCTCCATATCTGGTTCTAGACTTTGCGGCACTTAAAGTTACTGTGAAAGTAGGCGTGACTTTTGAGGTTTACCTTTTCTGGACGGTTTTCCCGTTAAATGTGTTTTCTCCTCGCTTTGTCCTTGAGAGGAGCATATTTCCACTTAAATATTTTTTTGGGATATTACTGTGAGCTCCTCCAAATAGTGCTAGTCTCTGAATGAACCCCAACAGTAGAGTGAACATATCCTGGGAGTTTGGAGCTCAGTGGTATTGCTAACCGTTCGTCAGCAGCAGTCTATCGTAAATTTGCATAATTTATTCGTATAAAAGTTGAACTTGTTCAGTCCGCATCGCGTACATCGGTGGTGAATCCATAAGTCCAGTCCATTCGGTGCCGATCACTGCTGTGCCGTCGACGTACCGTGGTCCACTGATTGACAGTCGAGCATCTACTCGCTTAGCTGAGTCCGTAGTCTCGGAGACGACAACGATCCAGGAGCTGACCACGATCACTACTACAAGGTTCGTTTGTTATGAATCAATTAGCTGCATTTAGTTTTTGTACAAGTAGTATTCGTTAAAACTGCTATACTCTGGCGCGTTTACAACTATACCGCTATTCTTCCCTCCAGCCTTTTTTGCCTTCAGAAATTCAGCACGGACGCGTCCATATGGAACGGGAATTTCCTCCGAGTTTCGTGGGGAAAGAGAGTGACCTGTCCTTGAAATGACGAACAGAAACAGATTGCCGACCTTAGAAAGCTCGAAAAAGCTGGATCCTAATTGCTTTCGAGTTCTTCTTGGTTTTTGGGTCAGCGTCGACTTTTCTGTGACTTACATGTCTGCTTGGACTTCTACTTACTAGTGAAACTGCTCTGATGGAAGAATCCTTAGGGTTTTGAATAATTTCGGTGCAGTAAAGGGTAAAACACTCATATCTTTATCTCGTAAAGGCTGTGTTTATGTATATCCTGTAGGTCTCTTAAAAATCGTCGTTATATTATTCGTTTGAGTATTAGATTTTGCCCACTGGAAACCCGACGAACTTGACGAAACAGTGACTCACAAAGGCAACTAGGAAAGCCCATCCTATAGATTTCACCCTTAGCAGAAAATTCTCGAAGTGTGGAATCGCTAAATTTTGTACAGCTGGCGCTATGACGTCAGTAAAGAAAGACAACCTTACTTTAATAGTACCGAAATTTAGGTGAATTCCACAAAGGCCCCAACCGGTTGACTCGAAGCATAGAATGATCCCTAAAAAAAGGTTTCGGTCTCGAGAAATATACCTTTTTTAGATTTTAATCTATATTATGAGGCGTTAACAGGAATTAGCGCAGTCACACTTCATGAACATTCTTTTGGTGCCAAAATCTATGAAACTGTGCTGATTCTGCACGTTGTTGTCCCACCGAGTTCAGGATGATTCTTGCTTCTTGTTAGCTGAATAAGATCCCAGCCACCTTTGCATGAACCTGACACCTTACACATAAAGTCAAATAATTTTTGATTTTTGATATAGGCGTCTCCTGTTGCACGTTTTAATCTTTTAATACGATTATGTCGTGAAAATTTTCGTGGAAAACCAGAAATTCTTTGCGAATTGGTCTGCAACACTTTGCAATCTACAGTTGCTGGAGTATCGAAGAACTCAGTCACGGATGCGTAGCCTTTGCTGTTGTTTTTCTGAAAGACAAGAAGCGCAGAATTTTCTCGGTTTCAGAGATACCACGCATTCTTCGTAGATTTGGAGATAGCAGTGAAAAATGCTCTGGATTTTCATTAAACATACTAGAAAATATACAATTAATTACAGTGGTAATTTTGGGCATTGGCATCGATACAGTGTAGTGAACAAGCATCAAAGACTATATTTAGTTTGAAGTGCTTGCGTTTACTTGTCAATATTTTTACTAGTTCGTTCACACAATGATAGAGGTAGTACGAGTTATTACTCACGTATTTGTCTCTATCACATGCTTCTTCTAGCAGTCTTAGGTGGTTGTACCCCTAACTACTGGCTATTTTTCTTTATAATTGACTGCAGACTCAAAGCTGAATAGTTTTTTCGCAGTTGCTTACTGAAAGGCTGCTAGTTTCAAATTTTTAGTAGCGGTTCGTCGGCATTCCTATGTGCTACGCTTTGAGCCATTATACCTTTTGCTCATTCGAAAATTGCTTCATCTTTTTTTCGTTAACTCCGTGTCGGCCTTCACACTGCGCTTATAAAAAGTTCCCTGCGGGCATTAGCTTTTCTTATTCTGCTTACATTAGACCATCAGACACTAGGATGTTTGAAAATCTCAGCTTATTCACCTACATAGCGTTTATCTCTGTGATACATTTGTTTAGAGGATTTGTCATACTTTCTTTGTTTTCCACAGCTCACTTGCCCTATTCTCAAGCAGACACAGCTTAGACATTTCTTCTTACACATCCCGGTCTATTGTAGATCGCGTAGTATCGCATACAGTACAAGAGATGCTCAGTTAGGTATTTTGCTCTATATTTTTGCATTATTCGTGCATTCCTGAGGATGCTGTGCATCTCTGGCTAAAAGTAGTTAAATCATTTATTCGTCTTTACCACTTGACTGCGTTTTTGTGTAAGGGGCCGCAAAATAACTTAGATAGCGAAGGTTCCTAATTATTTGTTTATTTGTAGCTTTCCTATTTCAAAATATTGGAATCAACTTGATCAGGAAGTTAGTAGATAAATCAATTAAGTGGCTAACCCTCAGCCATCCCTTTCCTTCTAATCCTGCTGCTAATATAGGAGGTTTCAATTAAAGCGAACAATTTGCCATGAATTTGTTGGTTTTTCTCCATATTTCTTGGCTGTGAAGTTTTGTTGAATGAAATACACAACTACTTAGCACCTCACATAGTAAAGAATTAGTTTCTTCAAGCAATCACATATGTTTCCGAAGTTAAACTAGAAATTGCGTTTTAAAAAAGTTAAACTAGAAATTGCACTTGGACATTATTTTCCTCTTATGAAATAGTAGCGGTGAGCTCAAATTTTCAAACTGTTTGGGCGAAGTTTGGCTAAATTGGATTGAATTAAATTGCTAATGCAGAGCTTTCTCAGGTCATTTTCTTACCGTCTGCCTCCCACTCCTTCACCATCAATTCAGAATTGCTAGCCAAATTTAGCATTTCTAAGTGGCAGATTATTTGCAATGTTTGTTTTTTTTTGAAGAATGAGGCTTGCTTCCTCTGCTTCCTTATTTTTTCGTTTGTTTAGACCTTGCGATTTGAGAAAATAATGCATAATTGCTTTTCCGGCCGGGTTTCAGCTAGGTATTCGTGAACTGGATCCTTTCCAAAGGCTGCGAAAATTGGCTGAGAAGACCTATTTGCAGACTTCCACCTCAGAACCTCTTTTGTAAAGCAATTGTGCATACTTTCCCATTCAGAACAGCAAGGATGGTTTTTTAACCATCCTTGCTGTTCTCAATTGTAAAGCTGTCATTGATTTTTCGTAGCTGTAGCTTTCCGTTTATTCAATAGCCATTGTTAGCGGATATCCGAATCCATGAATACAACCGTCGAAACCAAATCGATCGAGGTATACAGGGACATTACATCCTGCTCACAGTATATTCAATCGCTACATATTGATGTACTTGGATGCAGTTCGTTTTTCCATATAAAGCAGAGTATGAGTCGAGAGGACTCCATAGACTCCGAGGAGAGGGGTGTGAGGTTTTTGCCTGCAGAGCTCATGCAGCTGCCGTAGTTCAACTGAGTCATGGTGTGCTCAGTTCGTTCCCCCGCAGAGTTGTCGACGAAAACGTCAGGTATTGAATGCGAAATGCGTCAATATCTCCATATATTGTGTGTTGTGATTGATTCGAAATGCAAACAGCAAATAACGCTGTTATTAATCCGCCGCGTGACGCTCGTGAAAGTTTGGAGATGAATAACTGAAACATGAGGGTGTTTACTCGAAAAACTGAGCTGTAAAGAGAGCATGGAATATATTTTGCTTCTTTCAAACATGGGCTTACTGATGCGCTAGGTCAGGTCAGGACAGTTTTTCTGCGAAAATTTCAATGCTGGATCGATAAACTCATCACTTTTTCTAGGTTCAGTCGAGCGTTGCTACAGCGAACTTGGCAGACTTCAAAAATGAGGATTTAATGCAGAGGCAGTTTGAACTCAATACTGGCTGGAAAGCTTTCAGCAATTATTATGAGCTTCATAGTTCCGAAAATTGGAATGTTTCCTGCAAAAAAATTTAATTTGAAAAAAAATTCTGGTGGCAAAATTTCATTTTTTCTGCGCCGCACCACCTTTTCACCGAGGCTCCTTGTTGTATGTAAATGCACATGAATGTGATGCTAATAGCTACACATGTTTGTATTTTTTCTCGCTTTGTTCCGTACTAGAATTTACGATATCATCACTTAAAAAAACCTGAAATGCGAATGACGTCGTTTGTGGTTGGCCAAAGTCTACCTCTAACTGAAAATAATGTATTTTTAGGAAAAAATGTATTTATGCTAGGAAGTTCTGTACATATTTATTACATCTATCCATTTAGCTGCTGAATCGGTAGAAAATACTTTGATTTTCGGGATCTTTCAGCAAAATTAAAGAGGAATTCTGGAAAAATAGTTCTGGTCAAACAAAGATTAGCGGTTTTTGGCCTAGAAATTTTCTCCAACGGGGCTATTACCCACAAATTTGAATTGGTTCCATTTTTTAAAAATTCTATCAAGTGGAGGTTTTATGATTGAGCTGAGCTAGTGGTTTTACTTGAGATATTTTGATGTTTGCATGAATATCTGATCATAAGCCACCTGTTTCCTAAAAATATTTCGTAACCAGAAGTGAATCATTATATACCAAAACAATATTGAAAATACTGATTGAATGGACTAGTAAATTATGGAAGTGCTTTTTCTGCTAAAATTCGTATCGAGTTTTCAAACGAACGTCATATTTATCCATCTGTTCAGCTGTCGGGGCTCGCCTTTTCGGTGTTGTGCTGTGTTAGATGGCACGTGTGTGTACGTGTGTCTGCGTTTCGTTTCTGATACTTTTCATGCTCACATCTATGTGTTTCATCGAAATCGGTCTGATCTAAAACTTCGCAATCGTCAGCTAAGATCTTGAACCGCGTCAGAGTCCAGTCGAAACAAGAGCGTATAACTCATTGACCCGCATTTGTGGCCGTTTTCATCCGCAGCTGCCCGGCGCATGCCCTCGTCGTCCGCCATGATCGCACTTTTTAAGCCGTGGAAGCCGAAGAAGGAGAGGTGGGCCGACGAGCTGGATCCCGCATGGTACAGACCATATACTATTTATATATCGGCTTCTCTTGTGGTTTCGCCCCCGTTAAAATAGCCCCATTTAATGGGTCTTTAGGCAGATTTCACGCGTGATATGCCAGGCGCTGTGTGGCTGCGGAGCAGTCCAAGATCTTCTTTGATAAATCTCTCAATTTTTTTCCTTACATTTTTTCTAAATCATTGCCAAGCTACTCTAGCAGAAATACATGAAAGATGCAGTGTTAAGTGCTTCCTTAAATAGTCTTGTAAGAATATGTTTCAGCACAAATCCTAGCATTGTATTACAAACAGTCACAGCATTTGCTTCTCCTTTCTTGCAAACTTTTTGGAACCTCGTTTGATTTGGTAGGACACAAGAACGTACCGACAACCCGGGAAATAGGAAGCGTGCTTTTGCCGATACGTCTCAAAAATACAGTGATCATCGGTTAAGATCTTGTTTGACCTTGTTTTCCGACTATCATCAAATATGTTTGAAAAATGTTAAAGGTGAATACAGGTCATCATTAGTTCGTTTTAGTCCCATTTCTTTCATTACGTTACAGTAGAGAGTAATACTTATGAATTTCCTGAGATTTTCATATCGCTGATAACATTTGTGACGAACTTGGTAGCTGCATTGATATTCTATTGCCGTTTCTATGCATTTTTGGAGTCTTAATGTTCACCAACTGAAGGATCTATTTCCGGTTAAGTGATCTCTTCGCGTTCATTTTTAGAGAAGCTAGTATTTGTGGTTTTTTTTCTCAGGACGCTCGTAGGAAGTGCTTTTTCGGAAGCGCTGACCTAGTCAATTATCGATTTTGTGCTTGACGCCTGATTAACTTAACCGTAATAAAAAAAATGCGCTGGAATAGTATTCCGTCGTTCTTTTTTGGGTAAAACCGAGACCAAGGATAAGGGGAAAACGGAATGTTCGGGAGTTTCCGAACCCATATTTATTACATTATCAGGTTTGTAAAGTTTCTATCGTTGAAAACGTTGAGAACGGTGGAAACTTTAGAAACCTAATAATGCTGCAATAATAAACTACATAGATTGTACCACTCTCTCAGTACTGCTTTAGAAGAGTCTTATAGATTCTGTATTCTTGATAGCCTTTGCTCTTAATTCGGAGACTGAAGTTACCAAAAAGTTTCAAAGTGGGATATTTCTGTCCAGTCTTGCCACTAATACAGCGAACTTAGCACTTTGGCAGTATAGCAACTTGGCAGCAGCTCAAAATTCTGCTCGTTTCCGTTTTGAAAACTTCAATATGCGTATCTACGGACTTTTTGGGAACATCGTCTTTTTTGACGCATCGCACCATCTATGTTCAGCGCCTTCAAGAAATTGTGCTAGAAACCTGTAGTCAATCTAATCCAGCATGTCTAAGCAGTTTCACGAACTGTCCCACATTTTTTGCAAAATGTGCCGCGTGGAGCATTTTTTGTTGTAATGACGTACTGGATTATGCAGATCTAGTCACCTGTCACTCACTCAGCCGATGAGTATTTCGTGCCAATTTTACTACCAGCTGCATGCGAGTCTGTTTGAGGGTAATTTCCGTGTCAAACGTGACTTTCAATATATCAGCTGGCTTTGTAGGTGTACGGAAA
>KN549753.1:0-13777 GCA_000797555.1 Oesophagostomum dentatum | reverse complement strand
TTTTTATCGGGGCTGTGTATTTTAACGGTAACTAGTAAACACATTAACGATTGACGGTCATTCTTGCTCCAACGCTTAAAAACCAGTGAAAAAAAAAACAACAGAAGCTCCTTAAATTACAGCTCAGTAATATGTTTAAAAAAAAGTATAATTTTGTTTCACTTCTCTTTTTTCTAGTTATCTTTACTTAATTCTACCGTATTTTCAAAAAATTTGTCTCTGCACCCAAATTTTTAGAGGAAAATATTTTATTGCCACTGCTTTTCCGGGCACCATTCCTTGCCGCCTTTTGGCTTTCACCTTTAACTTTTATTACTTTTTCGTTATAAACATGAGTGACGGTAGCTACAAATGAAACATACGGGGCTCGTCTTCGTATTACCTCTTTACCTTGTCCCTATGTTTTACTATAATTATTTGATGATTTAATTATGACTATTTTTAACGAAAGGGCGATTTTTGATTCAACCTAACAGACGAACAGGATAACCATTCGAAAATATTTTCTAAGATGCAGCCCTCGTATATGTCAGTATAATTTCTTACGGCAAGCATCTGTTGCGGTACAGCGGGTAGCCGCGTCGCGTACGGACGAAATAGCGTACAAGATGGAGAGCTCCTGCAAGCGTCGCGGTTGTGGCTAGTGTCATCATACGACCCGCATTCATTAACATTACGAATAACATGGTCGAAATAGGAGTACCTAGTACCTAGTATCTAGTGCAGTATAGCTTATAGCCGGTGCGGCAGTTTTTCTACTCGTCGAGATACTTTTTGTAGATATTTCGATTTTGTATATATTTCGACCCTGTTCTTTGCCATTACTACCTTGTTGCTGTCAGAACTGCGACAAATGATTCCTCAAAGTCAAAAACGAAAACATGTTTTTCTAGAAAAATCGCAACCATCTTCCCCTTCTTCATAAGTATTCTTCGACGCGTATTTTCAACCCTTGGCGCTAAACTAAGCGCCCTCTGGACTGCCTTTCATCATGATTAGGAGAATCCAGATAAATATGGATATTTAGTGATTTTTAATGTTTCAGCCACGGTCGTAGTGTATCCTCCGACATGCCTGGTGTTACTGAGCTAGCTCAACGATTTGAACGTAGTTCACGCAGTGATAGCGGAGATACCGGAAGAACTACACCAAAAGCGCCGCCACGAGTTGTAGTCATATCGAAACCTGGGCCAGGTAAGTTTTTTCTTGTTAATTTTTAAATTTCGATTGAAGAAGGAACTTTGCTGCATTAAAATGAATGAAAAATCTTTTTTTTTGCAGAATTCGTCTATTCGTCCGACGAGTCCAAAGTTCGTCGCATCGAAAGGCCCTCTTATTCACCATCAGACCAGAAGTCTGTTCTTTCCACCACGGTAGTGGATATAGAACCTCCGACATTCCGTACGGTTCAGCCTCATTACGTAGAAGAAAGATATCAGGTAACATACTATACATATTTACATACAAACAGTTTTGATTTTTGTAATTACAGCTAGAAGAACAATTCCGCTCCGTGAAATCGTACACGAGCCCCAAAAAAGAGACGTATACCAAGCCTAGAGAGGTTATTATTCCAACTGTTGAGAAGAAGGAGACAAGGGAAACTTCTAAGGTGCAACAGTTCACATTTTTCGTTTAATCGGCTTTACTGGTCAATATATAGCAATATTTTAAGGAGAAATACGATGGGTATACGGTATTTTCATCACGTAGCATGGAGCGCACTTCGCCAACGGAACAACAGCGCGAACCAGAAACTGAAGAAATTCGTGGAGCGACCCCCGTAAGAAGCGTTGTAGAGCAGTTTGAGAGCAGGATTGAAGGTCCGATTTAGTGGATTATGGTGTGAGAGCACTCGAAAATTGTTTCTTTTTTAGAAGGTCGCAAGACGCCCGACAGACGTCCATATGTTTACAAGGAGAAGATCGAAGAGACGACTACCACACGTGAAGAGAGAGGAGCTCAGCCAGAAAGGGTACGAACTTTATACTATAGGTAGAGATGACTCCTGTACTAAAAGCGCTGGAGTTGTGTTTGGGTGTTACTGAGACTTTTTTAGTCTTTTCAGCATAAATAAGAAAGAATGCTTAGGGAAAAAGAAAAATTAAACAATTTTGAAGTCATACATTTCGAGACTGTGAGAAAGTTCTTCTATTTATGTATTCCCTGTATCATTTTTCATCGTAAAACAGATATTTTTCGTTCGATGTAAAGGAACAGTCAATATAGTTAAAAACCAGTATTAACTCGGGCGTGTGCCGCTGGCAATGTTGTTTATGTTTCAATCTTCTGATTGTTATGCTCTATAGGATCTATTCAAAGTATTCGCAGACTCAAAGGTCAGGTTACTGCTGAAATATAACTCACAACTGAAAAAATGACAAAAGTCCCATTTTCTGCCCCTTCGAGGGAGTAGGTACAAGTTTTCCTCAGCTCTCGCTCCTGAATGCTATAGGGTGTCGAAATGAAAGAGATTTTGGAACAACTCTATCGCCTTTAAGCACTCCTCACCAAGAAATCCGTTTAGAATTGCATTTTTAAGCGTTGTGTCAGTAAAGACGAATTTTCTGCACGCGTAGTACTTTTCTATAGATTTGTTGTAAAAGCAGCATAGAGATTTTGGCAAAACAAGGAAAGAGTTTCTGGCATGGTTAAAAGTTCTAACAATCTGAAACCTGTTTGAATCCGTATTTAATTGCATGTGTTCTTACTATTCAGGAAGTCTACATCCCAAGAAGTGACCTGCTTCCAACAAGAAAAACCTATACGGAATCAATTACTACGTCAAGAAAGATGTCAGGATCGGACCGCGAGCAGCCGTATAGAGGAAGAAGAGAAATAACGCGAGAGGAGGTCGCAAGAGTGCCGCCGTACAACGGTTTGCGCGAAACCCTCACCGAAGAGGTGAGCAGGGGCCAACCGTACACGGAAACCAGAGAAGTTCGGCGCGAAGAGATCGAAAGGAGTCTGACCGACTCCGAGGAGTACAAGCGTCGAACTGAGCCCGAAAAATCGCGAGTAGTACCTGTAGAGAAAGTAGAAAATGTGCAGAAGGAGGACGTTACGATGGAGACCGTAACAACCGAGTCCATAACGACATACCCTCGTGTTGTTGCCCCGAAGCCACGTTCACCGACTCCACCGAGAGCTACCAAGACCACGCTGGAGGTAGCCAGGGAAGAGGTGACTGAGGAGAAGAAGCAGCCGGAGAAGCCGCCAAGAGATTTCCGAGAGACGCGATCGGAACGATCGGAGAGGACTGAAAGGACCGAAACAACCGAGACTTATGAGACCGAGAGGACTGAGAGGACTGAGGAGACAGAGGAGACCACGAGAACTACGCCAAGGACTCCTACCTCAACACCGATTCGTCCGTCACGTCCTCTGCGTACGGTAGGAATTGTATAATTCAGTTCGTAAAGGCAATAGCTTTGCATGAAAGAGAAATCGTATTATCTTAATGTTTATTCAGAATTTTTTGAAACGCGCGTTGCTTTTTTAAAACAGTACGTTATCCTACGAGTCAATGTGAGAAGCAACCGCACTATAATTAGAAATTGCGCTATTAGACAAATAGATCCGATGACTTTTTTTCTGAGAGCTGTAAAAATAGCGAGCAGATGAGGAATGTAGAATCATTCCTCCTATTTCTGCTATTATAGAAGCCGCAGCAGCCTGAGAAGGCAACTCCGCTCCCATTTTGTTAATCTGCACTACTTCATCCTCATTACTCCGTAGGGAAACTGTAAAGTGAACTTGTTTTCCTAGCTCTTCTACTGTAGAACGTCAGTGTTACAAAGCGCTAGGCGCTTTTGATTTTGATTTCTCATTGAACTTTAAGGATAAATCTCCATTACGATTTCCTCTTTAAATTTCTTCTCGCCTAAGCCACGGAAAGGTGCTAGTTTCAGACATGTTTTTTTACGAAGCTCCTGGGCACAGCTTCAGAAATATGCTCACAAAGAACTTAACTGACTCGCATTGTCTGAATATGTTCAAATAACTTTACAGTCTGCTGAGAAATCCCCCTCGAATTGGTATTTAGGGCAAATTTTATGGGAGTTTCATAGAAACTCATCGGCAATAGCGAAAAGCTGCAACTATAATCGGATTAGACCAATTTTTTCAAGCGGATCGTTTGCATATTTCAGCTCAGTGCAAGTATGCATGCGTAAAAATCAGACGTCTGGTTACGTACTTCCCGAGTTCGCACATTTAATTCTCCCGTAATTCAATCTGATGCTTTTCACTGCAGAAAATATTTCGTGTTTTGCGATCTTTGTAGGTACTACTGTAAATATGTAGAATTATGTGCGGTATTCAGGTGATAGCGTTTTACAAGGTGCATGGTTCGGTGCCAATCGCTCCGTATTATCACTCCTCACGACAACAATGAGAGCTTTCCATTCCGATAACATTTCTCCGTCACCGACATATGCACGTATAAAACGTAAAGCTGCTGATAAAAATGTCAGAGTGATTGAGCTTTTTTTTTCAAGCACGCTCACCAACTTCTTCCTTCAAAATTGTCTTCAGCACGTTTCCTTCCAAAGTTAAAACAACATGAGTCACCTTGTTCAAAATGAAATCATTTTCAGGAGATGCCGTCCCTGTACACAGAGGAGCACCATCACTATTCGAGGTGAGGTGAAGGCAATTGTTTTTCCTAAATTTTGTTTCTTTTTGTTTTCTTAGCTTAATAGATTCAAAGGCGTTTTTCAGAAGAACAGGCGGATATGGTGGCAGAACTCCGCAACCATCAAGCGGGTGAGTTTCAAATGTTTGCAGAGCAAAGCGAGAATATGGGGGTCGATTTTTATGTGACTCATGCAAATCTTCATACTCACGAGGCAATAAAAAGGTCGGCGACAGCGTGAACTCAAAATTTGAGAGCAAAAACCAAAATGAGGTGAACACTTGCGCAAAACCTCCGACTAGACGGCTTAGAATGGGGGAAGTCAAAAGTTTAGTTGAAATGTGAAACTTCGAGTATAAAGTTACCCATACCGCTGCTTATGCAAGAATTTGGAATTAATGAGAATGGGCATACTGTAACTCCTGCTGATGATTTGCGGGTTTTTCGCACCAGTTCATTTTTCGTGTTTGAGCCATGCGAAGATCAGGTGATCTCCGATCAATTTAACTCACTCGGACACGTGCGAAGGGGTGACGCAGAGAACTCCAGGGCTTTTTCTGGAAAAAAAGAAAATATGTAGTGAGGTTTTTTGCTGTTCTAGTTGTTCGCATTTCTGAAGTTTTACTTGTATGCGATGAATCATTGGAATAATCTCATGTTTTTTTAAGCCTAAAGGCATCTTCATACATAATCCCACTTTGAAATATCAACTTTAATGATTTTCAATACGAAGAAATCACTAGGGCGGAAAAACAACATAGTACGAAATTTGTCTCCAAGCATTGATCCCCTAGAACCTTACCAATTTCAGAGCTGTAAAAGGTAGTTTGCTAAAGTTTAAAAAAAGCACTACTTAAGCATAAAAATTAACCCGAATAAGCGTTATTTTCCAACAAAACTACAGCTCTATGAAAGCCCTAATCCTTTAAAATTCAAAGTCATCATATGATTCCTGCTTTTTCGCAGCGTGTGATAAGGAGTTGGCGTATATTTACTGACCACACCCCTAAACAAGGAATTTTCTAAAGACAGTGTTTTTTTTTGCTTAATCACATGACGTTGCTTCTGCTTGTTTTTCTATGCATTCAACTAAGCCGCTTACAGCTTTACCTGTAGCACTTGCAAATCTAGAATTTACTTTGTAACTAGCGTGAAAACCTTTAGGATATTCATTTCATTCTTAAAAGAGTACTACAGATTAGATAAACTCACTTGGCACACTCCTATTCGTACCTGAACAAGTCAAACAGCAGCCTCTATAGCTTCCAGCTCTCCATTTCTGTCCTTATTTGGCAAAAATAGACACAGCTCGACATACAGTATAGTTCAAAAATATTTGAATACTAGTTTTTGAGACTCACTTATCCACGTGTAATTCGTGTTTTCAGTGGCAGTCGAAGAACTCTTTATTATTACAAAATAACTTTAAGAAAGGTCACTTCCGAAAAGATTTAAGTAGCTTGCTTTAAACTGCTATCCTTTCGTTCAATTATTCTCTTAAAATTTCTAAATCCGCCTTAAAGGATCTTACAAAATAATTGTTTCCTCGATTGTTCAAGAAACTTTGCTGCAAAATATTACCGCTTTTAGAATATTTCTCGACTAGTAAATGTGGTTGTTTTGCAAGACCTAAAATATGTGTTAGAGGAGTTTCTTTACTATATTTGACCTCAAGTTACAGTTCAGAAACAATGTGTGGAGTGTCCGAAGTAGCTGAAAAATTATGTGAACAATTTCACACTCAACTAGATTCTTTCGCTCTGCTGTTAACTATGCATGATTGTGCTCAGAACTTGTAAAACGCAAAGAAAGACACTATCGAAAAGCTGCATCGCTAAAGCTTTTTTTAGTTTAAAAACGGAACTTCTAGTGAGGCAAGGAACAAGCTCCTCTGAACTTATCTTTTGGAAAGAGTCGGGGGTCTATCAGTATAAAGTGCTCCTTTCAGTTAGCTTAAGCAAGCGTCCAGAAACGCAAAGTAAATTTTTCAAGCGGCGCAGTATATAAATTTGGTGTTTACTCATTGTAAAAGCGACCAGCAGCATAGAAGTGTAGTTCAAAAAAAANTGAAGAAAAATCAAGTTTTCGTTCTGATAGATTTATACCACTTTGATATCGCTTCTATGTTCATTATGATAGAAATAGTCGAGTAAAAAATGTTGCATTATTTATTGTAAAGACAAACGTCGCAGAGATGAGGAATGCATGGGATGTTTTGCAAGCGATCTTCAGCGATTTTCGATTTGCTTTCATTCTGCTGGCCCCTGAATTGCGTCGGGCGGAGATTTTCACTTGATCGGATCATACTAACGTACTTGTTCATACTGCTCATTTGCATAAAAATGGCATTTGAACGAGGTGTGCGTAGAGCATCGAAACGCTTACAATTCGGCGGCCAACCCGACGGACGTACAGCTCCATAGTGGCTGGTGGTGGAGCGGATCAATTTTGCAAACAAAAAAATTCGCTGGATACGTTATCCATGCGACATGTTTGTGGCTTCCACTGAATGCACCGTCCGTCCGAATTGCTAGTGAACTCAGGCGACTGCTGCCTGCTATCGGATCGCCTCGTGTAGGGTGATGTGCCGCCGGCCGGACCCCCTGCTATCTTCTTCTGTGTGGCTGTGTGTTTGCTCTCTGATAACATTCCCACTTTCTATTCATTTCTTCAGCAACACTACTCTTTGTGTTTGCTGATTCACAGAGTCTCATACTTGTTTTGTTGCATTTTTTAATAGCACCCGCGAAAATTTGCATCCAGTGTTCGAATTCAGATATTCTGCAGTCATCTACCAAATCGCTACGAATTTTCTTCCTTCTCTTGCAGAATAAGAGGACCAGCTGATTGCTTCTAGAAATCCTTAAAATAAATAAAATGAACTTATCTGTCTTTCTAATCTCTCTCATCCTAAAAAACCTAATCGATAAGGGTAACTTGAGAGGGGATTGCTTGATTTCTGATTGTGGAGTTATGTGGAATTATTGATGGCGATCCTGTGCAGTTTAAAGGACGTAAATTAAATAGAAATTTTGCAGAAATTTGCTCAGCCCATGTGCACTCTTTGTATGCATGTACAGTAAAGTACAAAATTGACTTTCTATTTATGAGAACTAATCCACGGAAATTCCTGGAAGTAGAAAAGTTTGGGAAGAAAATTTGGGGGATATAGTGTTGAGCTGGGGTAGCTCATGTTGAATAGGTTACTGTCTGCGACCGTAGAGTTAGCGTTACAGCTTTGTATCGTAATGTCTTGCCTTTTCTGCATATTTTCAACTCATCAGCTTTACAGAATTTCTAACACTAGAAAATCTGAAACGTCTGATCAGGAATTTTGAGTTTTGAATCTTGTCTATCTCCCTTCCTTGAATAGTCCATTCCAAAAAAAATGGAATAGAATGCAATTCTGCGAACATTTTTTCTCCAGCGCTGGCGCCGCTTTTTTTAAAGCATAAAGCAAAAGGACAGACCTAGTTGAAGCTCTGAAGTCGATAGAAACATCTTCGTTTTTTCATATGCTTAAAAAATGCTATAACTTGTTTTTTCTAGCATGGCGCACACCGGCACAAGCGAATTTGTCTGTGAGTCTATAACTATCATGGTATGGATATCTTCAATCATTGAAATGCATGTTTATAGCTGGAAGCAGTGTGACTGCCACGGAAATCAGAGAAATTCGCGAGAGAGAGAAAAGGGAAATGCGAGGATTGAACGATCGACTAGCAGCTTACATCGAACAGGTCACACAGCTACTATTGAAGGAGTAGAGTAGTTTAGAATTTCTATATCAATTTTGACAATCCTAGGTTCGTTTCCTGGAAGCGCAAAATCGAAAACTCAATCATGACCTGGAAAGGTTGACGAAAGGCAAGCACGCACCTGGAATTCGCATGATGTACGAGAAGGAGATCTCGGTAACAACATCAATTATCGTAACATTATAATAATTGGCTCAGTTTCTGGTTTTGCGCCAGTTTTATTCAAAATATGTAAATAGAATCAGCTTTTGAAAAAAATTCCCTTTTCAGCAGTCACAGACCATAATTGCCGATGCTAAGAGAGATATTGGAAATTCCGAGAAGGAAGTTCGGGGACTCACAGCAGATCTAACTGACATCCGATCCAAGTTCGTACTAGTTTTAATAGCTATACTTGTTCCGGGTATTACTAATGAGAATAAATTTCTTTAAGATATGATGCAGCTGTGAAAGCTCGTGGACTAGGAGACGAAGACGATCTGATTGTAAAGCTCTGCAATCTACAGGCCCAAGTACGAAAAGATCCAGAATAATTGTGCCTTCTTATTTGACCAATAAAATATGGTATATTATAGATCTGTATGACAAAAAGGCGTAATGCAGTAATTGATGAGGAGTGTAAACGTATTCGCGCTGAAAATCTCAAACTTAGCTCTGACCTCGCTGCTCAGCGTCAAGTAAGTTCCGTCCCCTGGGGCAAGATTGCTCTTCAATTTTCTCTGATTCTCACTTTGCGATGTTCTTTTTCAGCTCCTCGAGAAGGAGTCACTCCAAAGAATGAACTATGAGCATCAGGCTCAAGCTCTTATCGAAGAGTGTAAGCTTATCGCAAGCAGCAATAATGTTGTAAGTACTGTTACGAAATACTTTTTTTCTGATGAGACCACCCTTATACGCTTGGGGATTTACTGAGCGACAGTTATTTTTAGAAGCTGGACAAGTACAAGTACCAAGATACAACCGAGGAGAACCGTGCAATCTTCAGGCAAGGACTACTGGAAGCGATTGCCGAAATTCGCAGACTTTACGATGAGGTTGGCTATTGATCGTATCGAAATCCGATTTTTTTAATGAGTGATGGGTTTTCAGGATACATCAAAGTTCCGCAGTGAAATGGAGTCATGGTACAGCAAGCAAGTTATTGAGATCCGTACGAGCGTCTTGCAGCCGATGCCACCACTACGAAGGTACGTTTGCAGAGGCAGGGGCTTTATTTACCCAGGTTCTTAACAGTTCTTGCAACCCTAATACTTTAGGAAAAGGTGAAGCAGCTCCGATCGCAACTCACTGAGATGCGCACCAATCTGGCCAACCTCGAAGGACGCGTGAGTTTCTGTGCTTAAAAGTGTATTTTCATCCGGATTAGCGTCAAATTTTCAGAACCACATCCTCGAGAAGCTCATCCAGGATCTCAACTACCAGATCGACGACGAAAGCCGTGTAACCATGGCTCACCTCAGCGAGAAGGACGATGAAATCCGTGCCGTACGTGCCCAATGCCAGGCTATCACTGTGGAACTCGAGAAACTCATCGTGGAGAAAGTTGTAAGTATTCTTCGAATCTGGCCGAAACATATTCATGCTTGATGTTCTTCAACTTTAGAATCTCGATGCCGAGATCAGCAAATATCGTCAGTTACTGGAGGGTGAGGAAAACAGGACACATGGAAGAGTTATCTCAACTGCTAGTCATTCCTTTGACACATCGGCGACAACCACGCAGTGTAAGTTCTGGTTGTACTTTTATCTACTATACGATCACTATGAGGTTTGAAAAAATCCTCCTCTTCTTTACAGCTGTTCGTCATGTAACCTCAACAAACCGCTCAGAGGCCCAAAGATCCGCACAGGGCAATGTATCCATCCTTGTACGTTTTTAAATATATTTAGTAATCCTGATGTCTTAGCTATTTTTGAGTCAGAATCTGCTTTCTGGTTAATATCGTTTTTGGATTATCAAACCTACCATTATTTTAAAAAAATCGGTATTTATAACCGAGTTTTACTCAGTGGTACACAATATAAGAACGACCCGATCAGGTAAATTCGTGAGTCAGTTTTGTCCGAAAGCGCGACACATATAGCGTATGATGCTGATCGGGTGCTACTCCTCCACAAGATCAGGAGATCTTTCGCGATCATGCTGTGACAAAGTCCATTACTGACCATAATTAGCAGCTGTATCCATAATACGTTAATTCTGTTCTAGATATGATCGGGAAGGACAAGAGTACCCGATCTTTGAAGTTCAGGAGAAGGATGTGGAAGCTGCCCGATTTAAATGGGGAAATCTTTTCATATCGTGAACTTCCCGATTTAGGCTATTTTTCTATAGAAAAATGCTCTTCGATTTAAATTAGGTAGCTTCATATATCCCACCCTAAAAGTGGGAGATTAATTTGCAGAAGAATTGGCCAAGAAGCTAACCGATCGCTCAGGTTTATTAACTATAGGATTTGGGTCGGGGTAGCAAGACAAAATACTATAGTTCTGCACAAAGAGTTGCGCTATTTTTTCCCAGCATCTACTTTTATCATAAAATTTCAGGACGTAGCCCCAGATGGCTCTTTCATCACCATCGAGAACACCTCTGTATCCCATGATGAAATGATCGGCGAGTGGAGATTGCGTAGTTTCGGTGGAGGACGTGACGTAAGCTTCACATTCCCGCGAGGATTTGTGCTAACGCCCAAGACGAAGGTTACGGTAAGTCTGAAACTGCAGATTTTCTTAGGAATCTGCCATGATCTCCTGTTTTTAGGTCTATGCCCGAGGTAAGGGTGTCTACGCTCCCCCACACTCGTTAGTGTTTGAGGCCGAGGATTCATTTGCGACCGGACGCGACGTGCATACCTACCTCTACAACGATGCGAATCAAGTAAGACTAGGCTAGATGCGTCGTCCAATCGCGTGAGTGCGCTCTCGCTATTGGCCCGCTGCTCTGACCAATAAGAATTTGTCGTAATTAGTAGTTTTTTGTTTTCAGGAACGAGCCAGTGTCATCCATCGCTCGTCGCAGTACTAAAAACTAGCTCATCCAGTGCCTCCTGCCATAAATGCCGTGTTCTGCTCAATGCCAATGCTTCGTAGCTATTATCCAAGCAACAATATATATGTGTGTGTGTCAAAAAGCCAACACTGCGAATTACCCAATGCTTCTTTCGGTGTAGTACTTTTTTATATTCATCTGTTGTATAAACTATTAACGCACAAACGCCTCCTGTGACTGCCAGCAAGCACCGTAATGCTTTTTTCTCAGTTATATAGATCACCGTTATGTGTTGATAGTTTGAGCTCCACTCGCCCAACGTTTTCCTCTCACCCTCCATGTACAACGCGGACGTCTGTGTGCCCTGGCAATCCTCTCACGTATGAGGAGTCGGACTCGTTACGCTAGTTTACAGTTTCGCATCTAGCGTATCGCCCTTTTATAGTTCCGCGTTTCGCTTCCTGCCACATGTCCTTAGTCCGACTGCCCCGGTCAATTATCAGTTCAGTTAACGAGTTAGAATCATCAATAAATCTATACGTTATATGTCGTTGTTCTCTATAGGCTGGTAACTCCGCTGGTCTTCTGGATGTAAAAAAAAAACTTGCAAAGGCGAAATGAGAAACTACTAGTTTGTGAGGGCTATGAAGAGCACTTCATTACGCGATATGCGCACGGCTCAAGGAAGAATTAAGCGATAGTCGTGGGTGGAAATCTGCGGTTACTATGAAAATCATAGGTGAGCTGAAGTTCGAAAAATTTTTGTTGGTATCTTGGTTCGGGACGAGAGATTTCCCTCACTAAGTTTTTTTCTTTCAGTTTCGCTACTTGTAACCGAATGCGCATTCTTTTCAGAGGGGCAACTGCCATTGTCAGTTTTAAAATTATCCGACTATCTTCTAACTGGTAATAGGCTTGACATTTCGAGAGAACAACGAAACTCGAGAATTTATACTTACTAGAAAAGTGTGCCGAGGTTGTGGAATGAAGGTGAACGAGATCATCCACCATTCCATTGATGGTGACATAATTAGAGTAATCCTAAAATTTGATCCACAGTTCCAATATCATAAAGTTTCTTAATTTTGCTTCAAAGTTATCAATAAAATGAGGTGAACAAAAGTCTGCTCCTTCGCACTTTGGAATTTTTTACAAGTTATATCAGTATTTATGGAACGCTAATTTTCTATTTTCTTTCTTCTTCCCGCAAACTCGGTACACTTCTCTTTTTCGTCCGTTTCGTGAAATTGGCATCGTAACTGAATCAATGAGGGATAATCAGAGGCACAAAACTACGTTTTGCTTTTATTTACATAACCTCTTTCGCGTATGCTTGCCGTTCCGCTCAGATTAACTGCCCCTATTTTTTTTGTACTGTGATACGGTAAAAATGTAGCAGAAATTTGTCAGAATCTGGAGTAAGAATATTTGTATATGGCATTGGTACACATTGCTATGCTCATTCTATGCCCAGTAACTGCATGGAGAACTGCTAACTTTAACTTACTCTGCCTGATTTTTTTCGATCTGTTGCGCTTATTTAAATGTCAGTTTATGGCCGCGAAAATTGCTGTTGATCATAGATTCCCGAATATTAGGTAATAAATATGAGATTCGGAGCCTAAAGATGACGAGGGACAGAATTAACGAAGGTTCTCGTCGTAAACATAATTTATATACTTTTCTCTCTTGAACGGTTTTAGTAATTGGATCCTACTAGTGCCAAGATCGAAAAAATTATGTTCGTACTGCAAAAAAGTATTGTAAATAAGCAGACTATAGATATGATGCATGTATACTTACGGGTATAGCCAAGTGCACTTACCACCAGAACTTGATGAAGCAAAGTATGCGATTTCCACTTGTTGAATTTCTCATAGTTTTTCTAAATCAAAAAAGAATCCAATGCTCGCGAAAATATGTTATCAATAATACTTTGGCTTCTAATATCCACTTTTGAAAGGTACGCTCCGCCCACCAAAAGATGGTGGGAGGATGAGCACCGCCCCTTAACTGTAAACTCTGCCCCCTCCCAGGATGTATATCGATATGTATGGAATCAATGGACATATCGATCGATATTGTGGATTTTGTTGTCAAATCGAAGCACTGCTCACTCTGGGTGATCCCAGCCCCTCAACCACAAGCCCCCCTCCCCCCGCCGAAGGCCGGTTATATTTTATCTAACTTAGAAGAATCTAGATATCATAAAACCAAGATGTTTTTTCATCTCAAAGGCTGAAAGTTGTCCAGGTTTCAGTAAACTCCAAATTCTCTTCGCCAGCGTCTGTTGAAAATGCGAGGGCACTTTCACGCCTCCGAAGACAGCGTGGTCTTTTACAGTACCCTAGATAAAACTTCTCACCATAAAATTCTATACGTTCCAGCAGCTTC
>KN549751.1:56884-70933 GCA_000797555.1 Oesophagostomum dentatum | reverse complement strand
TTTAAAGGTTAACATTTCTTTTCTATGTTTCGAGCATCGAGCACTAAAATGGCCCTAACTAGTCTCGCTTAAAAGCAGCATACGCGGAAAGCGAGATCAGTAAGAATTCTGCATGGAACGATAGAAGATCTCCATCTTAACAGGGCTTTCAAAGTACGAACCTCCAACACCTGCTCTAAAGTCGAGAAAAAACACTTTTCAAAATGCAGGGGGCTTTGAATTCACTGGACGACACGTCGGAGTACGTTACCAGTTTTTGGGCCGAAAATAAGCGTTTGGAATTGTGCTTTGAATCGCTATCCTGCTGCAAAGCTCAAGGTAGAGTGAGCAAGCCGCAACGTTACAATGCCGAATGTGTTTCTGCACACAGTTGAGCCCAGCTGACAGAAAATCGTATGCAGAGGGGTCAGTTTCGAACATACCGAGAGAGCCCTACATTAGGTTATCTCCACCACATTTTATAATATAAACCTGGTATACAGGGTAAGCTCTAGCATTGGCTCGGTGTTTACCAGAAGTCTTGGCAACGCGTAAAAACATTATATGTTGCATAGGATTTAATCCTAAATGCAAGAAATTTGCTGTGAGGCGTTGCAGAGGAAGCCTAATGGTATTTGGCTCTCTCCGTGTGTCCGAAAGTGGCCCCACTGCACAAGGTTTTCTACCCTAGGACTCAACTATGTACGAAAACATAATCGTTGGTGTGGTGTTACCGTTTGATCACTCTGCCATATCTAAACCTTGAGTTTTGCAGCAGAATAATGATTAAAAGCACAATTCCAGTCATACTCGAAAGCATAGGAAGTCAAGAAAAGGCATATATTAGGGCATGGGCGAGTTAATGGTTTGATTAGAGGTGCTATCAAACCCGTGGAGTGTGTTGAACAAGAAAACTAGAGCTACTAGAACCAAAAATGCTGATGAGAGCTTGGCATTTTCCTGAAAGTACGCAAGCGATTTACAAGGAGAGAGCTGAACGCCTAATCCGTCGCATGTCTCGCAGTACTTACTGAGAACATTAAAATTCGTACTAATTTCATCAGTTTTTGACAGACTTGTCATGGTATGTGAAAAAATGCCAAACTTTTGTCCGCGCGTTTTCCAAAAAACCTGAAGTTGCCAAATCTTTAGCGCAATCTTTTCCAATTTCTAAACGTTGTAGCATTTCTCACATCATCTTTAACTACGCGTACTAGTTTTAGTAGAAAGAAACTGAGGAATTCTTGGGAAAATCGAAAAGAAAAAATTGCAAAACTTTTGTCCGCCACTGCAGATTTAGTTTTACCGCATTGTTTGATTTTAATCTCTATAGTGAGCGTGCAATTTGACGTTGGTTTTTGTTTCTTGTTCGTTGACCAACCAAGTGAAGATTATGGCTTTTGCTCTCCTGTCAAGCTGCTGTAACTTTAAAACCATATTCGTACTTTTGCGAAGTTTGCTGCATAAAGCAATATCATCTTGTTTACTGTTCGTCACAAGTAATGAAGTGACTTTATGTTTGCTCTCTCACGACTGTGTTGTTGTCGTTGTCATTTTACAGTAACCTCCTTATGGCAAAGCTCATAGAGCTCACAATATTATTTCTCGCTTTTCAGTGTAGTCTAGAATTCCTTTGCTCGGCCGTATTCATTCACAGTAGAACAATTTTTAAAATAAAACCATGCCTACTATCAGTGTGAAATCAATCGAACGTGCATAAGGCTCCGCGAATCTACAAAAAAATATTTGTAAATAAGCTCCACGTGCTCGACTTAGTACGATTAACAAATACTCCCCATCTGAGCCAGCTCTATAGCAACTGTTCTGCACACAGTTACTATAGGAAGCTATAACACACACTAAAGTATTCTAAAAGCACAATTTTACAAATAAATTAAAACAAAAACTTGTCCATCAAGATTTCCTTGTTTTTGCTTTCCTAAACTAAAAATTACGGAGGCCACAAAACACACCTTCTTTCTCAATTCTGACTCACGCTGTACACTGTTTACCTAATTTCAGGTTTGAGAAAAGTCACAAACATGGAAGGACTGCCCGCGATATGCCAAACTATCTCTGGCATTGCAATACTTGCAAATTTGTATCTGCTCAATGTTTACATCACGTGCCCCATCAAAACGATCAAGTCTTATAAATACTTCTTCTTACTCATGGCTATACAGGATCTTGTTCATTCTTTCTGCCTGCTAATGTTGGTACCGGTGAGTTCAAAATTGCCTACATCATTTCGCTCATAACTCTTTTATTCTGGAAGCAGATAAAGCGAGAGTAACCAAACTTTCTAAACTGAGAAGCTGCTCTTTTTTTCTTAGGAAACTTCGAGAAATGCTTTTAAAAAAGTTTTCTATCGCACAAATAGAAAATAACCAAGCAACAAAAGTTACATACGATTACTCAAGAAAGTCGAAGACAGCCTTGAGGGTAATTCAGTGGTATCGCCTTCCCGGTATAGATTCCAAAAGCGCAAATCAACTGAAGCGCCCTGCTATTCTAAATACCGTAACGTCGTTGATATAGTTCAACAGTCCGGATTCTCAGAAGCTTTCAACAGAGTATCTCATCCGAACTTCTGTGAAAACTAAACCTGGTTGGCCTATATTCGAATTTCTGCTACCGTACCGTTTTAGAGAGCGAAATGTTACAGCAAGCTATTTCACTGCTAATGACTACTCCTAGAAAGAAAGTTGACCTTAAAGTTGAACTTCGAAACGAAATGTATACGATTTTCTAGCAAACTGATGACGATTCAGAGTCAATGCCTTGTTTTGCTGAGGACCTGCCGAAGGTCCGGAGGTCAGCCACGACGTCCCCAGGATCGGATACGAAGTAAAGACAAAAGGCATTGGCTGCGTAAAAGGCTCGAATTGTGAACTTTCATTTCACCGCAACCTGCCGCACTACTACTAAAAGTACCACACATACTTTGAGCGATTCCCTCTTTGTAGAAACCGCAAAGAACGTCGACGTATATTTCATAAGATGGGGTACAACTGCGAAACTAGCCCAAAAAAATCGAAATTCTTATTTCTCGCTAAAACTTCGTCTGGAGGCGGTGTTTGAGCTTAACCTAGATTAGGATGCGCTTTACCCAAGGGGTCAGAATCTCAAAATTACCTCAAAGCGTGAATAGTGATCTTACTGGACTTTTTCATGGTTACCGTGTCAAATAAGCGTGGTTTTTGGGCACATCAGCTCAAGTACCACTCCAGGCGAAGTTTTGGCGAAAAATAGAAATTTCGATTCCCCTGCCGTGGTTGCACCCATTTCATGAAATATGCGCCGATATTTTCTGCGGTCCTTGCAGGAAAAAAAGTAGCTTATAATGTGTAGGGTAGCCTATACTAGTAGTGCAACGGGCTGCAATGTTTTCAAAGTGCGTCGTTCAAGCTTTTTACACTGCTAGGCCCCTGTTGCGGCTACCATCCGGCTGGCCCTCAGCAAGAACAAGGTACGGGTTCTGGATCGCCATCAAATTTGTTATGAAACCATACAGCTTCGCTTCGAAGCCCAGTGTTAAGGTCAAAACGTCCCCTTATTAGCATTGCACCTTCCATTCCCACCTGAAAAAACCAATGCATTATATTTTGGAGCTAAATATCCTTACTTTGATTGTTATATTGACGGCAAACATATGCAGAAGGTGGATGAGATGCAAGATATCGAATTCATCATAACAGTTTCAGGTACGACACGCACTGCGATACTGTAGCGGCTAAGGCAATGGGAGTAACTGACTGTTCGACCTCCGATGAATCCCTGGCTTATACTAGTCATATCGTAGGATCTTCTTCTGCGAACAGCCTTGGTGCATGGCCTACAGAAGCAACTTTCGTTAGCCTCTTGAATAACTGCAGGACATGACCTACGCCTGATGTGTTATACAGAAACTGAGAGTATCTTCGCACCATCAGAATATCTGGCCGAGAAATTGCACGAGCTTCTGCATGGTAGTAGTGAGGCATCTATCATTCCGATTCATTACCACGGGTGCTTCAATACCGGCCATAAACACTATTAAGAAGACAGAAGCCAAGCTTTGCCCGTACATATGGCTAAGGCTCTCACTTGCCCAAAGCATGGCTAAAAGTGGTACCGCAAACCAGTGATAGCAACATTTTTTGCATTCTAGTTTTGCTCATATTAGTCGAATGAAGAGGACAGTAACTAAGAACATGCTTCATACTGGTTCGAAAGTTTATAGCGGTTCTGTTGTAAACAACGCACTTTAGCCTAAACTAGGTACCAAGTTTAGCACCCCCACCTGAATACTATATTTTCTGTAAAATTTGTCGTTGACACGTCATACTGTAGGTACCCTCTCCTCTAATCATCTATGACCACGGACAAAGGCGACGCGGTCCACGGCAAAGGCGGAGCCGTCACAGAGACAACGGCAGATAGGCAGACGAGCGTCAGTTTGCCTCTGCGTCTCTGGCAGCTCCGTCCCGGCCGTCGACCGCTCCACGTTTGTCCGTGGTCACAGATGATTTGAGGACACGATATTACCATAGGAAGTTTTCCTGTCCTGCTTTAAGACGATCAGCGCGCATCCTGAGGCGCCACGAGGGAGCGGTACTGGCTTTGTTTCATGTTTCTTAAGGTAGGTCAGCACAGCCCTCTAAAATTTGCGTAAGTTGTCCCCCCTCCCCTTCCATTGCTTGTTGTTTATTATTCTCATCTCAATAAGGCATCCGTTGCCACTGCATATCTAGCGGCATCCACGCTTGGTCGTCTACCAAATTGGCTAAAAAGAAAGAAGAAAAATCTCCCTCCGTCTTTGGCAAAGATGGCGGCTGTTTCAAGCTGATACTAAGGTGACGACAGCTGCGCCATTAATAGTATATGATGTAGAAATATAAGAGCTTCGCGCGCTTATTCACATGCCATAGGAGGCAGAATACCCTCTTACATTCCTTCTATCTCTTATAAAGTAGGCCGGTCTCTAAAAAAGGCAAACGTAGAGAAACGTAGCATAGTAGCGATTATACAGGCTGCGGCAAAATTACGGTAACAAGAAAAAGTTGCATGGGGACGTAGTTGAAGCTCTTAGCGTAAAACAAAGGTGTATGTTTTGTTCTTCAAAAACAACAAGCTTCGAAAACATTTCATTTGCACTGATATAGGCGCGGAACCATTTGGCAAAGACATCAATCGCAACGATCAAGTGGATTTGTCATGCTCATCACAGCCTCTCTGCGTGCGCCTTCTTCAAGGAGTTCAAATTGCAATGAGTCCGGCGCACGCTTTTGCCTCCAAAAAGCTCCAAACGAAGTAGTCGAGCGGATTAAGGTCTGGAGATGTGGTGATTGAAATTCCGAAAAAAAAAAACTCTGCTGATTCGAGGTCCAGAAACAGGCCTGCCTCCTCCTTAACGACCATCATGGCTTCGCAGATCAACGAATCTGCTGATAGTAATAGATGCGACCTTCCTGAACACGTTTCGATGTCGAGAGATGTTGATCGCTAGGTAACCTTCCCATTGAAATTGAGTAATCGAAAGGTGGCGGAGCTACGGCCAGTTTATCTTAAAAACCATCGCTATTTTTCTATAAGATATAAGGAAACATGGTTAATTGTCAAAAAATAAGAAGTGCAAAAAAGCATGCAAAGTATTTCCAAAAAGTGAGAGGCATCTTCCCCTCAGCTTGTTACCATAATTTTGCGGTACCCTGTAGAATACCTTCGAAGATCATTAAATGATTAAGCGTCCGTAATCCTACATACAACCATATGTACGACCATTTTTGCGCGACGTCAAACTGCGTCGCGTCACCTGGGTTCTGAGACTGTTCACCATCAAAGGCGGCGGAGCCAAGCCACCCCTCTTCGGAATACTGATCCAAAGTTCAACTCGAATTCAAATTGGCCAAAGATGAGTTGCATTCAGTTGCATCAATTGCAGCCGTTCGCCTGCGCACATTTGACAGTGAATAGTCTCGCACTACATCACCTGTCCTACGGATAAGGAGGGCGACTGCATGCGCTCAGGCACTGTGCACGTCATTATTTGTGCAGAGTGTGCGACGAGTACGTTGGGAAGTTTGCTTGTGCATGCTCGTGCCTTAATTGTCCCTATAGAGGAGCATTTCTTAGGGAAAGCGAAGTCTCGGCCTCCGCAACTCTAGGCACCCATAGACTACAAAGCAACATGAGAGAGGTTTTTGAAATAAAAGTAACATCAAACACACGGCTAGAAGCATGGATAAGCGCTCATAGAGCAAAAATTAATCCGAAAGATGAACTCCTCACTACCACGCTAGTGCTCGTGGTGTTCCTCAGCCAGGTATTCTGATGGTACAAAGGTACTCTCCATAACACATCAGGACTGGCAAAGTCGCACAGCCGATCCAGAGTCTAAAAGAAAGTGCGTTTGCAGGCCAAACAGCAAAGCTGGTGACCACCAGTGTTATGTGAAATCTTTTTGGCTTATCTGTGCACACAGTAGCCGAATTCTGCTCGCAGAATTTGAGGAAGATATGTTTCGAAACCTTTTAAAAACCCTTGTACATGTAATATAAAAAGATCTTACAAGGAAAGGATAATTGATCAGTCCAGAATTAGTGATGGGATGTATTTGACGATATACGGCATGGCATCAGCTTCTCAAATGTGTCTTTCAATCTGCTGAGGGCCTCTCCATAAGGAGTTATACGCGTTTTTCCATGTTAGAGTCTATTTTGCATGTATCTTCTAGATGGTGCATGGAAATGAACTGAATCAGTGTCCTCGATGTCGCAGTATCGTGACATAGTGCTGCTGCTAATTTGGAGTGGTTTTGATAAGCATTGACCCAACTCATTATCAGCAATGTATTCAGGCACTGACATGTTTCGTGAAGAAGCAATAAAGTCTCGATGCCATGCAGGTGCATGGCATAGCGGTAGGTCTCCAACATATGGAAAACACGTCTGGGGTTGAATCCCGGCCTACGTTAATATTTTGCGTTTTCTTCAAAAAAACTTGGAGGTATTTGAAAAACTTTTCTACACAGGTACATGGGAAAATCGGCACTATTCCACAGTAGGTGCTCCGAAAATCGAAATCTCGGATTTCGCTAAAACTTCGCCTACGGGGTTATCTGACCTCCTGAGCCCGAAAACCACATTTATTTTACATGGTAACCCATGTTGTCTTGGGTAACGGCAAGTTTACCCAAAACGTCACGGATTCAGCCCAAAATTTGCAGAGTGGGGCTTTTCTAGGTACTGATCACAAATGTCATATTGGTTTTGCATGTCAAGGATTTACCGCAGAATTATGATGGATAGATTCCAAAGTAAGTGGCCTGGACGACCGTAACTTTACAATAATACACTACTGTGCAATACAATAAAATACTCGTCATCGGCGCCTCGAATAACACCACTATGTAGATTCTGCGCTGAATCCGTGACTCTGACGCTTTGGGTAAACTTGCCCTTATTCAAGGTAAAAGCTCTTATCATGGAAAATAAATCTGATTTTTGGACTCAGTGGGTCAGATATTCCCGGGAAGTTCTAGCGAAATGTGAGATTTCGATTTTTAGAGCACCTATTGCGGAATAGTGCTGATTTGCCCATACACTTATGTAGGACAGTTTTTCAAATATCTCCAGGTTTTTTTTCTTAAAAAAATGCAAAAAGCCGGCATACACCGGGAATTGAACCCCGCACTCCTTATTTTTAATATGCTAGAGACTTGCCACTACGCCCTGCAGCTGCATGGCATCGACACTTCATTGCTTTTTCACGAAACATGTCAGTGCCTGAATACATTGCTGATAATGAGTTGGGTCAATGCTTATCAAAACCACTCCAAATTAGCAGCAGCAGTATGTCACGATACTGCGACAACGAGGACACTGATTCAGTTCATTTCCATGCACCACCTAGAAGATACATGTTAAATAGACTCTAACATGGAAAAACGCGTATAACTCCTTGGGGAGGCCCTCAGCAGATATGAAAGACATATTTGAGAAGTTCATGCCATGCCGTATATGGCCAAATACATATCACTACTAATTCCGGGGCTGATCAATTATCCTTCCCTCGTTAGACTAAAACCCGGATTTTCCCGTTAGGAGGTCCTAAAACAATCAAGATAATATTGTGTTCTTTATAACTGCTTTCTTGTTAATGTATATAGCAGAGATCGTTAGGTTGTGGTTATAACGGATTTCTCATACGTTTTTGTAACGACTGGACCCATATCCGAAAGCTTCGTTGGGCAAATACTACTTAGAATCTATGCGCCTGTGCATATTCAATCGCTACTTCTGGTTGCAAACAGTTTCATCTATAGATACCTAAAAATCTGCAGGTACGTGATATCGACAATTTTTATTCATGTTTAATAAAATGGCACCAAAAAGTATTCCAATACCCCATTTCGCTTTAGTACGCTAGTTGCTACAGCTTACTAATGCTTCAATAAGTCCAGTTTCATAGGAAATCCAGCACTTTCATAGGTGTTTGGGAAATTGGTGAGGTATACAGGCTACCTTTTTTAAATGGCTTGTTTAAACCTAAAGATTATTCCATCTACTTCTATCTCATCTGCTCCTCCCTCTCTCGACAATGGTTTTGCTGTGTATATGAAAAACGGGCACCGCCAGTATGTAGATCAGCCCTTGTCCCTAGCCGAATGAGAGCCTGAAAGAAATAGCGTTCGGCTTATACTAATTGTCCAGGCCGTACGGATAGTAACTGATGTAGCAGATTTAGGGACAAGGATTTCTACATATTTTTTTTGAAAATTTGTAAATATTGCACAATGCCATGGTGATATCGAAAAACGAGGTGTAGGATTTGTAAAACGAAAAAATACGTGAAGTTGAAGCTGCTTAATTTCAAATTTCATGTCGTGATAAATTTCCAACATGCGAAAAGTTTTATGAACACATACAAAAAAGTCACAAAATTTCATGGACTACTGAATGGAAGGGAGAATCAGGAGAAATTTCGACAAAATTGTTTGAAATGTTTAAGACTGTGCAATTTAGCAGGTTTGTTTTTTGTGGTTATTGTGAGAGTAGATACACCTATATTCTGACAATTGCTGCGAATTCTCATCCTCAAAGGTCTTGTCACGGCATTGTGGCCATCCATAATTTTGGAAGAGGGTACTGTCAGTAAAGACTTGGTTGTTCACCGACTTTTCGGTGATTCATGCATGCTTCAATGTCAGTTTTCTATGCTTGTAGAAAATTGCAAAAGTGAATTACTATATCTCGGTCCTACATATTTAGCATGTGCAAAGAAAATTCCGTGGGAAAAAATCTACAGCAGGAGATCTATAGCGTAGATACTAATTAAGCATAGGAAAGGTTGTTATTTAATAAACTGCTTTCTTCCACTGAAATAGGTAGGATCCACATATAGGCAGGCTGATGGAAATAGGGTTACGGTAAAAAAAAATAAGAGCATCCGTTTTGCAGTCACTGAACCAAGTATCCACTCTAGACAGTTTCGGTGAAGGTTAGAATTTTGGAGGGGTTTTACCGCATACAGACCGGAAAAGTGTACGGTATTCTTCTTATATAAAAAGAGAAATTAATAAGTACCATGAGACAGTCGAAATTACATAGATGTTTACTTTCTTTGCTAACTTCTTTGTTTACTAATTCTACGCAATAAAAGCATAATCGAACACTTTCGAGAGCTTCAGTATGCACCCCGCTTCGAACTGAACGTAGATTTTTTAGACCTTATCTTTTTGAAAAGTATACATCAGTATACGGAGCGATTATCGTGATCACAACAAACCTTGTGATAATCGCAAACTGGGTGACAATCAATACGTTGATTTATATCCCTGACGCACTCGTCACTGAACATTTAAGCGGGCCGATAAAGATGTTAGTTGGAGTCGATTTATCGAAAAGTGCTTATACAGGAATTTCGATGAAGGTAGACTGTATAACATTTACTACTTTTACGCGAGATAATTCCCAATGTTCAGGTCTCATCGGACCCAAATCCCATCAAAAAGATTTTTTCTACTGAGCTACAGATATTGACGTATCTCCTTGGTGCTATTATGATTTTCTGCGCTCTGAGAATTCACATTATGTTGAGAAAATCTACATTCAGCGACCAACTTCTAAAACTGCATCGACAATTATTTGCGCTACTGCTGCTTCAGGTAATAGTCCTCAGATTTTGCTGTAGTGTAGTTTTCCGAATTCAATTTCCGCAATAAATAGACCTGCTGAGGTCAAATGAAGAATATTTTTCAGACCGCGTGCCCCATATTGTTTCTACATTCACAGGCTTTCATCACTTATGGATTCGTCTACGCTGGTCTAACATCTCCCAAGTTTTTGATGTATTTAACCAACATATCTTTGTCAACTTATCCGCTGGTAAATCCCCTTCTTGTTATCGGATTTGTCAGCGACTATCGGAAACGTACCACGACCATATTACGGCTGTTCCGGAAAAGTGACAGCAACTCAACTACATCTCTGTCAATCACCTCTAAGCTTAGAGTAACTTCGGTTGCACTAGAAAAATCTTCATAAATTCATTACGTCTTCATTAACCTGCTAAACTAAGCCCATAAAAGATGTTGCGATATTGTGCTATATGTGTAACTAAACAACAAACAAACACGAAAAATGATGCTTTTCTCGTTTTAAAAAGCTACTAGGCCTTAGAAGAACAAAACGCAAGTCCCTCAGAATAGTAGAGGACGAAGAAGAGGTCATAAAACAATACCAATATGCCCTTATCGACTAACTTTAGTTGTTTGTTCATGTTTTTGCGTACATGGATTGGTTAGGACAATGAAGCCATTGCGCAATCGATATCAGAAGGTATACATTGACTAGCTTCAAAGATGGCACCCACACTCACTAGGGATGTCCGGCGAACGTTGGGTCGATCCGAAGAAACGGCATATACTACCTAACCTACTAGCCATCCTTAGTAGCGATGTAAAAAATCAAGATCCGAATGGCTGATGCGGACGAGTTACAAGCGCTCAAATTTGGTGGACCCGAGTGGGTCATAGCGGTCGAAAACTTTTACAAAATGACTAATAGCCAATACCGCAATGCTCTGTGACTCCGTCACAAGCATCCATAAAAAGCCGAACCCAAAAGCCAATGATTCAAGCGATATAGAAGCTCGCAAGGTTTAGCACGTAAACCGCTTTCGACAAGTTATACCAGCATTTTCCCGAAGTACAGCTTCCAGCGAGTGGGCGGCGGAAATGGTAAACAGCTAGACTTCATGAGAATGATTGCAGATTCGGCTCTGCCTTCTGGTGTAACTTTTTGCTTTCGATGGTTTTGATATTTGTTCCCTACCTTGGCGTATTTCGAAGTCAAGAACGCCTTTATCGATGCTCTCTGTTAAACAGACAACGAATAAAGGCCACCCATTAATTATTCAGCATAATTTGAAAGCCCATCATCTATCATTTCCCGAAACTCTTGGTCTGAGGAGGAAGACTATATAGATGCACTAACTCTGTGCGCTTGTGGAGGCTTGAACCATTGTCTTCTGGGTTCCAGTTTCTAGGGATACTTGAGATTAGCGCACAAAGCATCGCCAGTTTTCGACAATTATGACCCACTGCTGTGCGCTAACTTTGACCGGTTGTAACTCGTCCGTATGAACCACTCGGATCTTGAGTTTTTGCATATTCACTAAAGATGGCCTGGCGAGTTTGAAGGTATATGTCGTTTCTGCGAATCGACCCAACGCTTTATAGTTCCCTAGTCAGAACGCTTTTTGTGTTTGAAGGATTCTGAAAGAAGAACTCGTAAATGGGTTGAGTTTCAAATATCTTTGTTCAATAATCATTCCTGAAAGAGAAAACCGCTCCGAAATACTCTCCTCAAAGACGTGGACGAGTCTACTGGAGCAATTTTCTCAGTAAGGAACGATTTTTGAGCTGAGATTTCTGAACGTAACCCCATTTTTTGAGATTGTCTTTCAGAATTCATCAAAAAATCAGAAAGCGTTCTGGCCGTGGGTTTTGCCCGTAAAGACGGTTTTCCTAAGTTCTCGCTTCATAGAAACACCTTTTTTGTTTTCATCAAATTCCAAACGAGAGTGCCGAAGAAAGTAATATTGATCCATATAAATACTCGTTTAATTGTGAAAAGCCTTTCCTTGTGCTTCTGATCAGTTGTACTAGCGTTTTCTGACGAGATTTGGCGGTTTTCGGGTGAGTTTACTCGGTTAGCGAAGTCATGGCAGGACCCGGGGCTCTTCACTACATTACCCTACAAACTTAAGGAGAAAACTAGCAAAAGAGGGAGCACAGCGGTCTCATGAAAAATCAAGCTTTGTAGGCTCAATTAATCTGTCTGCTACTCGGGAGAATAGCAGTTTTAGCGGTTTTGTCAATGAAGTTGTGGGGGCATAGAATGCGCGGTGTCTTAGACCCTGCCACAACTTGAAAGCTCATAGTCTCGCCCGAAACCAATCGAAGTCGGGCAAACTGTCAAAAAACCACAGAAAAAGAGATCACCGTGCTGTGAGGTGCAAAGGGTCCGGAGAAAAATATTTACAAACAGCAAAATCGCAGAAAAATACACTCTTCTGCGGTTTTGCTGCAGTGGTTTAGGAAAACCGCAGAAGAAGAGCAGAAAAAGCGCAGAAAAAGAGCAGAAAACCCACAGCAGGAAGAGGGAGTGTTTTGCGAACTAAACTCACATGAAGTGTGGAACAACTGCCCACTGGAGGAAGCACAAGAAAAACAATTTTCAGAAGACCTCGCTGTTTGGTAAGACTGCGAAGGCCCCACAGTCTTTAACTGTTTTGGGGTTGAAGATTGTGAAAGCACAGGATTCTGCGAGTTTCGAACAATTCTTGAATTCCGGAACGCTATACCCGGAATATAGCGACAGAAGCTTTACTTGCCACTAGTGCACAGTTATTAAATTCGTATACTGCGCATAAAGAAACGCAGAAAAATAGCAGAAGAAGTGCAGAAAAACCGTAGGTTTGCTGCACTTCTCCTGTTATTTGCTGGTTTTTCTGCGCTTCTTTTGCGGAATTTCCGGAAAATTGTGTGAGAACGATAAACTCGTACGATAAACTATAATAACTTATAACGATATTCCTGAAGCTTTTTTCTTTCAGTGAGGATGAAGTTTTTTTTTCTAAATATTGGGCAACATGGAAAGGTCACCCTTCTTTATACAATATGGAAAAGGTCCCCTTTCTTGCTCTTGGGTCCATTTTCTAGCGCAGTAAAATTTAGCGCAGTAATTCTACTTCGTTAACTTGGGGGTACAACAATGTGTAAAGGCGCGGCTAGGAACGGTTCCAGCTACCTTTTCTTAACAGATATTCACGAAGATCTCTACCCTGCTCTTTAAGGAACGGGGCGACGATGAGTCTTCTCATCGCTACTTTCGTTTAGGATACAACCAAGAACAGCAACTGGTTCATGTCTCATTCTGTAACATGGATGAATGTAACGAGCGGGTGAACTCTGTAAAGCCCCTTGAATGAATACGCACAAAATATTCTTAAGAAGAACAGAGCAGTCAGGGAGATGCTGGTGTATAAACTAAAGGAACAGATACCAACTTTTCGCCTACCCCCCCCCCCTTGTTCTACCTTTTGTGTCCATATAGAAAAACACAGCATCAGTAGGCAGATCTCTCAAATAAAACTTTTTCAAGGATACATCAAAGAAGAGCGATGTGGTTCTCACCTAGAATAGTGCTTTGATTGCCCTAATGGTCGATGATTTATCAAGCCGCAATCCAAATCTCTGAACGTTGTCCACTGTTTTTGGAAGCTTTGTAATGCAGCAAGACCTCAATTATTCACCAACCTCAGAACAATTCTTGAACACTGATGTTGCAGGATGTATTCTTTAGCCTGCACAAGGTTTTTAAAGATATTCTTTATTGGCTTTCGTTAACGTTTCGGCTTATCGCCTTCCTCAGAGCCTGCAAGTATTCTTCGGACAGTAGACAGTACCTGCGCTATCTTATCACCTGTACAAGGTGCGGCGACGAATACGTTGGAGAGTCAGCTCGTCCCTTATGTGTCCGTATAAAAGAGCATTTGGTAGGCAAAGAGAAATCTCGCCTTTCC
>KN549750.1:46341-56431 GCA_000797555.1 Oesophagostomum dentatum | reverse complement strand
CCGACCACCGTCGCGCTCGCCGTGTCGAGTTACACAAGACGTGTGCAAATTTTCAATTTTATCAAATTTCAAGCCTGTTTCGGACCACTTTTCTTTCTAACAGCGTTAACACGTTAAGCAGCTGATCAAGTCAAAGCAAGAAATCAGTTATATCACTGCCGCATATATAAAGGCTCCTAAGAAATTATCTTACTTCTGCTTTGCCGTACAGGTTGGTATGATGACACCTTTATTTGCCTTACGTTTCGGCTATTAAGCCGTCTTCAGAGGCCTGAAAGTAAGTCATTTTACTTGTATTAGCGGCCGATGTGACCAAACACCTCCACCAGGTAGCGTATTCGATTCATCTGGGTTAGGTGTGACCGATATTCCAGACGACTTATGGACCCACCGAGGTGTCCCACCGAGAAGCGGACTTTGTTATACGATCAGAGAACATATGAATTGCTTCAAAATAAAGGCTCCTGTTCTTTAGTAGAGTTCATTTTATAGACGACCAGGACAGTGGAGAACCACAAGAGCTCTCCAGCAATTGAGTAGGATGCGACCGCGGAGGAGGTACTTAGGTAGTTAGTGAAATAAGTTCTTAAACAAAGTGTTTCATCTATAGTTTTTCTTTCTAAAAGCACATCACCAAGCGTCGAAAACCATGAAGTATAAGAAAAATCGCAAGTTTTTGCTCTCCTGTACAAGCTTAATTGCGTTGATGCCGACATACCTTGCGGACATTAAGCTTTTCTGGAGAGACAGGAAGCGCAAAACAGGACGGCAAAGCCGTTTGTTTGAATCGCTTTGCTGTTCTGTTTATATTACATTTGCAGTTCTTTGTAATTGCAATTGGTTGCATACTGTCGTTTCTGTTCTCCATAGTGTTGCTACCGGATCAGTAAAATCAAAATCACTTCTGCTTCAACCCACTCCTTCAATCGCAAAGGGTAAAAGGTCACAATAACCTATGGAACAACTTAATGATAAAATAATAAAGGTAACAATAGTATTAAAATGAGGTCACCTTGTCGAAAAAAAACGACGAGAAATGGGAGAAAACTATGTTGATTACTTCATTTCTTGCGTATTTTCCTATTTTTAAGAAGCCAGTGGAATGTATTGTTTCAAAATCGGCGAGAACCTCTCCCGCAAAGTATTATCGCATTCTTTGAAAACACTTGTCGCGTGCAGTCCATTAGCGCTCGTGGACTGCTAAATATTTTTCTTTGTATGTATAAGTGTGGCATGTGGTATCTCTATATAACGTAACGTCTTTTAAAGTATTTTATTTAGTGCTACCAGCGGTCGATTTTTTCCAAACCTGTCCATGCAGTGCGCAATGTGTCGTGGGGAGTGCGTCCGGGAGAATGTTTCGGATTAATAGGTACTTTTAAATTCCTTTATCTTTTCTACAGCTATACATATAAGCTTAACTTGTTATTATGACAGAGCCCGAAGCGGCGCCTGCATTTTTTATCATGAGTTTTAGTAACGCAATAACAGCGTAAGGGCATGTGCCTGGGCATTTATTTGTGTGCACCTCTGGTCACCAAATTTATTTACTCCACATTGAAGAATCGTAAAGCGATGAAGATCGAAGAGTGGGTGGTCCATGGACTAGCTCGCAAGTACAAAGTCTCTCTGCTTTGGCTGATTTATACACTAAGCTATGCGACGTAACGACACTAACCTCAATGTATGAATTTGGTAAAGCGCCACCTCTAGAGGAAAGATACAGTGGCAAATTTGCATGAAGAGTGCAGAAAGATTTCCACGCATATTAAGGTTCTGAGCTTTCAAATCATATACAGTGCGTATCACAGTTATATGACACCCCTAGTTTCGTGTAGTAGCTTTATACATTGTTGTCAGCATGCAAAATAAACCCTGGGTTCCAATCTCTGTGCATGTAGGGCGTATCTACTTGTATTATAATGAGCTTTCATGTGCGTGTGTTTGTGTGCGTACAAGAGAACGAGGACCTCCCGGAGCAAGCCAAGACCAACAACGTGTTCGGCATGTTGAGTTGCATACAGAAAGTGGCAAATTTTAAGATTTGTCAAAGTCTAAGGTGTTTTTTGGACAATTTTCCTTCTAGCAACGTTAACACGTTAACCAGCTGATCAAGTCGAAGTAGGAGATCAGTGCTATCACTACCGCCTATATAAATTCTGATGAACTTCAGTAGAGTTCATTTTATGAACGTGCGGAAGAATGGAGAACTACAAGAATTCTCCAAACTGAGGGTAGGATGGGACCACGCAGGTAGGTTGGAAGTCGTTCAAGCCAGTCGAGCGGTCCAATTCTTCTGGCTTAAATGGCTCTGCAAAAATGAGGGCCTGTTCAGGGCCGCTTTCGATTTCTCCAACATGTCGAACGTATAGAAGTTGTTAACAGCGAAATAAGAATAAAATGAAATCATCATCATATATAAAGGTTGCCGAGCGTCAGCAGAGTCGATTTTAAAGCACTGGAAAGGGCAACGAGTTCCAGCCAGTGCTTAGCATGGGATCACTCCCGTCCGGCACGTGCGCATGCCGTCAAGCGTGGTGACGGCCTGCCCTGTGTGGCTCCGTGACGCGTGTGAGCCATCCGTCGTCTGTGCTCCATGGTATGCACTGACTGGAAAAACTGAAGAAAGACGTAGGGCAAAACAGAACGGCGAAGCTATTCAATCCAGCGGAGCAGGACCGCGGAGCGGTCCGGATACGCTGGTAATTTTTTAAAATGAATTATGAGGATTTTTTGGCGTTTTATAATACATGACACTTTCGAAAAATTAGTATTTTTTGTAAAAAAGAAAAGTTGAAACTGATACATATCTTTAGAAGAGTTTGTGACCACTGTCTCTTAAATTCTTTTCCGATTCATACACGTACTGTTGCACACATACACACATACACATGGATGCATAAGCCTTTTATTGTATAAGATCCCGGTTATGTGATGTATATACTCCAGAGTATATTTCAATAACCGGATTACGTCTCTCAGTCTCCTATGTTATTTATCTCATGTGATGTGATTAGGTAAAACTTCCTGTATTCTCTTTGTCGCAGACCAAGACAAGTGGAGGTGGGCGGGGTCAGGCTCCCGACTGGAACAGTATTGATTAAAATTGAGCTGATTCTCGGTGTTTTAACCAGTTTGAACACGTACGGCGTCCCGTTGGGTGCCTTGGCCCCACCCACCACTCCTCTTAGTCCGTGATAAAGAGAGTATATATCCCAGTTAGTGTATGTCCCTGTTAAAAGTGAAACCTCGTGTGGAAAGGCAGGATCACACGAGAGTTTCAATGGTTCTGCAATGCATTTTGTAAAACCATCGCATGAACTGACCCAGCTACAACTCTCGTTTGATCACATGATGTGATATTAGGATTTTTGACCAATCTATACCGCCTTAGGATGAGTCTTACTCTGAAAGACCCCGACTGGATTAATGTTACCTTATCTCTTTATAATGTCCAGGCTCCAATGTGGACATCGACGGGGTCTGAATATGTTCCAAAGACATGCCGTCAGTGCCTTTGCGAGGGTCTTCGCAATAACATCGCTCCTTTTTTAGTAGTGCTGTCTTCGCAAGGCAGCACAGTTTTTTCAGCCCCCGATTTAAGCACTTCTGCACTTCGATCGAACTTCCGACCCATCTAAGTCTTAGTCTTCTCGGCCATAAAGCGCCCGGAAAAACAATAGTTGCTTGCTCACTGCCGAACCAAGCGGAACAAGAGCTCATCCTTCTGTAATAGACTTCAGGGATGCTTCGACAGGCGCGGCAACAACCAAGCAACTACTTTCTTTTTCAGGCGCCTTTGGGACGACAAGGTCTAGACCCAGATGTGTCAGACACTCGGCTGAACCATCAGTAGTACACGAGCTTTCAAGTCAAAAACCAGAAAAAGTTCGGCTTGCTTTGCGAAAACAGTACACTGGAAAAAGCATCGCTGTTAGCGCGAAGACCCTTGCAGCGGTGACCGCCGCGTGTCTTTGGAAGTATATTCAGAGTCGGCCAGTGTCCGTACAGGAACAGAAACATTTTCGAGATATACAGGAATAATATTGAGGAATATTAGTTCAGTCAGGTTCCTTCAGAGAGAGATATATGCTAACACTCACTAAGCGAAAATATTTTGTTCCTTTTTGCGTTTGACCGCCTTCCCAAAAAAAAGTCTTCTATTAGTTTGTAGGCAAAGTTGAACAAGCAATTATGGGGAAAGAAACAAGGAAACAAAGCAGAGAAATCAAAAGACATTGATCACTATTGATCACTAACATTTATGAAGATATGCATCATGTTCAGGATTTCTTTTTGTAAGAAACACAATTTTTCGAAAGTATCGTATAATTGAGAAGCGGGAAAAAGCCTTCAAAAATTCATTTAAAAGATACTCTAAGGCCTACATGCCAAAGATATTCACCCAAGGGTTCTTTTGCATGTTGATTAAAACTAAATATCGGGAAGTGGCTAGATTGCCAAACCATACGGTTACAGTGCGAAAACGAGGTGTCATACAACTATGAAACACGCTGTAGTAGTGTTGCATTTCATGACTACTGAGAGTTACTTATTTAGATATTCAGATGACCTCTCTTCACGAATCATGCAAGCCCCAGCATCCCCAGCACCTCTTCAATTTGTTTCGTTCTCTCGCTGACGATATCCAAAATGATGACAGAATCGGTGGTATGAGCCGTCTGCGAGTTTCCACTCCGTATTCTTCAACATCCTAAGCTGATTTCTCAGCTGATCTGTCTTCTCCACGAAGACATCCGTGCATCTTCTTTCTGGAGGTCCTGCTCGAGGACGTTTCACATCTCTTGTAATCGACTCCAAGGTTGTTCTCCTCTATCTGTCATCAGTCTTTTTTACGATTTGTTTGGTCCATCTGTGTTTGCCTTCGACACATATTTCACTGGATCGCGTTAACGGAAAATCCTCCTAATTCTAAAATCAGAACTTTGAAGCCCGGGTTGACGTTCAATTTTCGCCGGTTGCACTTTAGAGGGCACCTTTAAGCGTTCTATGGGTGGATTGCAGCATATGGCAATATCAGCCCATGTTTCAGCGCCCTAACATAGTGCTGGAAGAACGGTCGCATAGAACGCACGGGCACGGAGCTCCAGATTCATCAAGTGGTGAGTAGCCTCTCTCAGAGGCTCGAAGGTGGTCCAGCCTGCTCTACTGCCCGGTTCAGTATAATTCAATATCGTTCTCCATGTTCGTCGAGCGCCGAGCGTTTGAGGTAAACGTTGTAGCGTCCCCGCAATGGGACAGCCCTCCTGCTGTATTCCTTCTCTTTCGGTGTAAGCATTCTTCACGAACTGTGTCTTCTTTCCATTTATTCACAGTCCCAGTCTCTTCTTGCTTCGTTTAGTTGTTTTTTTAGCATCGTCTGCTCCAACGGTGTTCCTCGAAAAAAAGAACGATTTTACTCGCAAAACGAAGATTGGAGAGAAATTGCCCATTAAAACATATGCTTCCTTCATCCCAGTCGAACGACTTCATTATTCACTGCAACGTCACGGTGAACAGCTTTGGCTATATTGTACAGCCTTGATGTCCTCCCTTTCCATGTGATATTGATATGGGCGATGGAAAAGCTCCACCGTCGTTAAGCAGTTCATGTGGCAGTCAGCTAAGGTCTCCACATTTAATCCATTAAATCCACTCCCTGCTCGACTACTCTGATATTATGGGGATGCTGTCGAATGCTTTCTCATAGTTGGTAGAGGTAAGCACGAGAGGCGATCGATATTTTCGGTAGGCCTCGATGACCTTCGAAACTGTCTGGACATGAACCTTGCAGCTGAAGCCCTTACGAAATCCAGCCTCCTCTTGAGGTTTGGCCTTATCCAGTGTTCTTGGTGCGCGAGCGAGGATGATCTTCGTGAACAGCTTGTACACTATGCTCAGCGGACATACTGAATGAATTTCGAATATATATATATATATATCCATGATCACCCTTCTTGTACCGAATAACAGTAGCTATGTACTCGCGGGTCCGAAATCCTTTTTTTCTGCAAATGAGATGTCATGTTCGTCGCTAGAAATTACTGGAGGCCATAACTGTCATTCCGAAGAAGTTTGATTAAGATGTAGCATGGTTCTGGAGCTGTGCCTGCATTCGTAGTGTCGACTGTGGCATATGCTTCAGCGAGGAGAATCCGGGAGTTAATTCGCCATTAAGAGTGTCACGGATCTGGCATGGAAATTGAAAGAAAGAAATTAGTTTAGAATTTCCCCATTATCGATTCCATCTCACAACGGATAGATATTGGAGTTCCCTCCTACCTTAGCAATGCTGTTAGCGGAACATGGTTGCTGGAATTCGCTCCGGCATTTCAGACTTGTCCTTCTTTATGCTGCCTCCAAAATCCTTGCTTGCTGCCTATTCGTTTCCAGATCGTCCTTGAAAGCTGCTCTGCAACTGCTGTTCGCTAGCAGCCGTTCGATATGTGTTGCATTAGGGTCACCAAAGCTTTTCTTCTTCTCAACAGCTCTTTGTTGAAGTGGGATGCGTTCCAGGTTCCAGGTGTATTGAGCGAGGCTTCAAGGCTCGTTGTGCACAGGCTTCCAGTCCTAAGAAGCAAGATACAGTCATCTGTTCGGTACTCAGCGAAAGGCCAGTCCTGGGGCGGTATGCATAATCTCATAATGTGTAGGCTCTTTTTCATTAAGAGCGGTGTGCATACATCTCTTGATCGTGTAAGGTCGCTATATTTTGTACAGCGATCCTATACGATCAAGTTGCGTGCGATTCATCCGCGATGCAGAAGGGTACAGGTAGATGTGCAGGGACTAGCAAGTCTGCCTGGTCCCCAGAGATTGGGCAAGGATGAAAAAAAGGCCGCAGAATGAAATGAGAGGCCGCAACCACGGCTAAATGAAAGGTAATCACGCAAAACCATTAAGCAAAAAACCAATAATTGCTGTTATCTGTATATTAGGTCGTTATGAAAATCTCGACGAAATCGAGCAATTAAACATAGATAGAACCAGGGTCAAGCGTAGTTGCGATAGTCGCAACGGGGGGTCGACTTGGGATGTCGCTCAAGGGAACGGGGTCGCCGCTGAGTTTATGCAGAACCGAATGAGATGGCAGCGATGTAGGGAGAAGACCCCGCGCAAATTTTAACCCACAACCGTCTAATCTCTTTGGAACTCCTCTCCGTCCTGGATTTTTTCGAAACCCTCAGGACGACGGCGACCCTAACAATGAGCCGCAGTAATGTCCGAAAAGGGAAGGGAGGGCTAACCTTCCGTATGCACTGAGGCTAAGCGATACGATCATGGAGAAATTCAGTTTTAGCTTGGCGCAACATTTGCCCTTGCAGCGTGCAAACGCCCGTGGAGCGCACACACTCACGAGAAATGGAAAAAACCAGGGTTCACAGAAACATGCATAAGTCCTCGAAATTGGAGACAAACTCACAAAATATATATGTTATTTTAAAGAAGAAGATTCGTTCTATAAAAACTTTTAAAAGAGTTGCCAAAAGGCTCAAATACTGAAGAACTGCACACCGTCAAACATTGGTAATATTCGATTTTCATCGAAAGTATGGTTGAAAAACGGTGATTATTTGCTTCCCAGTGGAAGCTTCCAGAATATGCTGTATACGGCGAGAAACTAGATGATTAGCCCTATTCTGCTGCTCTAAGAAGGTGTTGTAGTTCTTCCTTTTTGAGGGAAATAATTTGATGCGACTGAGATGCGACCGAAGCCAAGAGTCGCATCAAAACTGAGCTTGGGTCGCATCAACTTATTTTGTAGAAAACGATGTCGAACTTCATTATTCTAGGCAGAGATAGAGGAAGTCTTCTAGTTTCCGTCGCTACATAAAGTTTCCTGAAACTTCACGGCTGGGAAGAGTAATGCTTGATTTTCTTACCCCTACTTTTTCTAGAAATCAGAAAACATCTATGTTTGAGCGTGTTATGTTCTCGAAATTAGGAATGTTCCAAAGTTTTGCTTAGTCTACACGATAGCGCAGACCTTCTTCTCTTATGTCATATGGAAAATCCCTCAATTGTTCCCCGCTTTGAGTAAGTTAATCGAGTTTTTTGCACTCTACTTTTCCTGTTTTTTAAGCGAAGCGCACCGCGCGCGCGTCCGTTGCGGAGCAGCTTTTTAGCCAGTTTTATGGCATTTTCTGCATTCCTTAGCCTTAGCCATTCTATGCTTCTCTGTTTCAAGGGTCTATTTCACCCACAGTAGGGGTCGAAAATCTCTGCTCAGAAGGGGGAAGGGTCGCCCTGGAGGCTAGTGAGTCGCTAGTGAGTTGATCGGTACGCTTGACCCTGGATAGAACCAACATAAAAGATGTAAATGGAAAAAGAAAAGAGAAACAGCCTAGAAATCTTACTGAAATGAGACCGCAGAGGCAAAACACGTTGCCAAACAAACAGGTTTAAAAAAATAAATAAATAAAAAGCTTATTCTCCAATAAATCAGGAGACAGCTCCCGAAGAAGGTGCGCACCACCAAAAATAGACAACGCGAATGTTTTATGAAAATTGAAAAGCCTTCCTGAAATTAGAACACAACTTACAAGAAGAAACAAACGAAAAACGGTCAATCCGCAGTTTAAAAAAAATACGATGCTATGACGAGAAAATTCGGATAAACAGCAATAAATGGGCTAGAGTACTAAGGAAAGGCGCGCAACACTGAAAGAAAAAAGGAAAGCCTGTAGGAAGCACGCTCCGTTGTAGTAGTCTCAAAGGAAACAAAAAAAATCAAGTTTGCACTCACTAAATTCGCGCGAAACGCGAAGAAGGGCTAGCTAGGCGCTGCACCAATTCGACGTCAGCAGCACTTTTAGAGTAAGCTAATGCGCACTACTGACTCATCGCGCGGGCCTGATCAGAAGGGGCTACAAATTATGAGATATATGCATACCGCCCCTGATGAGACAAGGATTCCAGCACAGCATCATCACGCACGACGTCGCTCCTCCTTTTCGAGCAGTAACACATGTTTTCTTCAGGTTGTGGCCGAGTCGCACCTTTGCTCGAAGGGCACGATGATCAGACAGAACCACTGCAGAATGATGGGACTAGGGAAACATCCAGCAAACATCATCTTTAGCTGATTATCGTTTGGTCGATCTTTGCGTGAGTCATAGCGTTGAGCGGCTCTCAAGCACACCCGCACTGATTCATGAAAATGGCGGATTTCTGAAACGTTTGTTCGGAGACAAGAGCCAAATGGGACGACTACCTTTATCTTTCCGAAATCTTAATCCAAACCTTCCGATCCTGTGCTCAGCTTCTACGGCCGCCCACATCCTTACGTTAAATTCTCCAACAATGAATTTTAGAACGACCTCTCATCGTAAATTACTTCCTCCAACTCTTCGTAGAGCACGTCAAAACGCGCTGCACTTGCTATGAGCCCACCTATCTGTAGCCTAACAATTGAGTCAATCCCTTTTTGCTAACCCGTACTATAGATAGGTGATCTTTCGAAAACAGTACCGTTTTAGTCGCAGTTGTAGGCAACTAGCTCTGAAAGTTAGATAGACGATGTATTTAGGTGTAAACGGTGCAGGAAAGACAAGCACGTTCCGCGTTTTGTCAGGACAACAGAATGCCGATCGTGGAGCTGTTTTTCTGGGACGTAGAATCGTGAAGCCAGGGCATGTACTTTTGAGCATTTTAAGTTTTATATTTAAGGAACCGCATTTGCTGTTCGTTTATTAGGTTGTTAAGAATGAGATGTCCGCTTATTCCGAATGCAGTCTTTAGCAGCCTATAGTTTAATAATACTACTATTTTACATTAATTTATATTTTATTAGTCATATGAAAACAATGCTCTTTCGAAGGGATAGCTCCTTTTTGCTGCAGATCTGCATATAAATTTTATGAATTTTTTTTGTGAAATCTAACGGTAGGTACCAAAATTGGGTGATTTTAGAAATCTTTTATTTCACGAAGACGTTAGAATATTGCTGATTTAAAACTCTTTTAATGTTGAGAGGGATAGATAGTACGGAAAGCACGCTATGCCTGAAAATCTCCATAGCGAAGTTGTCGCTGACCGGGCTTGTTCAAAGGCTTGATAGTTGTTTTCGCAGAAACGCATGTAAGTTTAA
>KN549749.1:61304-74237 GCA_000797555.1 Oesophagostomum dentatum | reverse complement strand
ACGCTAGAACTTTCCTATTTCCGTCGTGCAGGAGGCAACGGACCTATTTTTGATCCTTCGTCTAGCATTATCATTTTTCCTTTGGTACAATCATCACATGCTGGCAATCGGATAACAATGTATGATGGCTCTTTTTGGTATACCTAGATAAAAAATAACTTTAGCTGAGCAAAAACAAATACTGTTGAAAATTAATTGGGTGAATAAAAAGACAAGAAAATGTTTAAAAAGAATGTGGCACTATTATAACACATGTACTTTAGAAACTTCAGCAAATTCCTCTTCGAATAAGACCTTGGTTAGAGTGGTTGTCTGAATCAAAAGAAACATATCTATTTCTTCAGCAAAACGCCATTTTCGTAGGCTACGCGGCTGGGCATAGTTGTGTTGTTCAAATTGCTGGAGGTTTTATACAATGGGTAGAAAAGAGAGGGAAAAGATGAATGAGAAGACAAGACATGTTCGCAGTTTCAACGCTGTTCGGCCAAGTTTTCTGCACATCTGATACTCAGCCCAACGCCAACGCAAATAGACTGCATGGTACATGGTAAAAGGTAAACAAATTCACCCGCAAATTTATATGGCACAGCTGTTTACACTGAACCTGAATATCATATTCGCTGTGTACGTTTAGATACTAGTGTAAAGCCATGGAAGGTCTGCGATAACGGGCACACATCGAATTACCGTAACTTACAGCAAAGCACCGTAGTACAGTGGATATATTCTCTTTATCGCAGACCAAGACAAGTGGAGGTGGGCGGGGTCAGGCTCCCGACTGGAACAGATTGATTAAAATTGTGCTGATTCTCGGTGTTTTAACCAATTTGAACACGTACGGCGTCATGTTGGGTGCCCTGGCCCCACCCACCACTCCTCTTAGTCCGCGACAAGGAGAGTAATATTTTGCCTCATCGACTTCGCAAAACACAACGCAGGTTCTCAAGCCATTCTAAGGTTGTGATGTCCTATCTTACGTTTAATGTAACGATATAAAAAATGAGATTTTCGTAATAAGCAGCCAGATAACTCCTTTGTATAAAGTTTTGGCTAAACATTTGCTGAAATTTTTAAATTACATAGACTCAAATGGGGCCAGTAAAATAAAACAATGCAAGGTTGACGCTATCTTACCTTCCGATCACAGACAGGACAACAAAAATTAGGCAGCGGACCAGCACCACGTCGCTTTGCTGCTGGCCCTCCATCAAAGGATGACTCGCTGGAGGATCGCTTGAGATTCGGCGAACGCATCAAACCAGACGAGTCAGCTTGATCGGGAGGAGGGCCAGTGTAGCTGTAAATGCAGATCTCAGAATAGGCTTAATAACTCAAACATTCCGAGCAGTACCCCGAGTGATCAGAAGGCTGGACCGGCTTTCTCTCGCATGTACTGACAGTGTCCTCTCCAATCCATTCAAAACGGCCATCCTCATATTGCACCTGAAAATGTTCATGTAAAATCGAAAACTAGAAAAACTGAGGCATGTTTATTTAGAGCAAAATTTTCAAAATCAAGAAGCACACCTTCCACCTCCCGTTCTTCACATATCGGATGGAAGCGTTCCGCGGAGGAATTGGTGGGTTATGACGTTGTTCAGGTACTCGCTGATGAACTGTTGGAGGCATGTTTGCATTGTATCGTTTATAGTTCGTACTGTCCACACCATTTGCAAGATTCTGAACTCAACAGAATTTTGAAAAGACAACAAATAGTGTCATTAATTATGAAACCCAAATAACAGGAACACGAACCGAATGATCCAAACTTGTCGCACGCTGAGAGCCGAGCTTCGATGTTTCCGTGGATTTTCCTCCTCTGGAAGAAAACCGAGTTCAAAATTACGGTCTGTTTGGAGAGCCACAAAGCATATATCCTCATAGCATATCGAATTTCTACGATGTAATTGACAGGTATACCTGGGTTAGAAAACACAAGGCGATTAGACCTTCCAAAATCGAACACTTCTTTAAAGTACATTATCTATTTTAACTTATTTGTCACTGGACACAGATCAGCCAAACGCTGCCGTTATCAGAGACTATTCATTGTTCTTTTTTTCAAAGCAAGTACTGTGGAGGGTTACTTTATATGAGGTACACAGCGCTAAACAAACGGAAGTCCTATCTACTGAGGCCAAATAAATTCAATTAACAGAAAAGCAAAACATAGCCCATCTATCGCAGTCTGATAATTTGCGCAGTGACTGCTAAGCAGACATGGCTACTGCAAAAAAAAAAATCGTCGACTAGCAACATCTGTGAACAACATCGTACTTTTGCTCTCTTTAACGATAATAAAAAATAGCTTAGCATATGAACTCGTTGACTGCAGAGGAGAACACGAGAATACGATAGATACGTTTTCTTGGTTGCTTCTTGTCGACTCGTACTCCAAAATCATGGCTGTCGAGTAAAAATGCGAGTTCTAACTTCCGTGTTGTTGTCTAACTACCTATCCCCTAATCGTAAACCCCTAGAAAATGATCCTGACTTAAAAAGTTCGATACATCGAAAATTCAACCGAGAGTTGGTTCTTATACGTTGTGGTAAGGTTCACGTGACAAGCATATTACTTTCGACGGTACTACAAGACGCCCAACGCCTACGCCTTTGCCACAGACCTGATTCGCACTGGTCATGTAGGCATTTAAGCATAGACATTCTTAATTTAGCATTAATATTGTAACAGTTTATCATATTGAAAAGCCAGATCATAAAGGAAACTAATCGCCTAATAACTTATAGTTTGCAAAATTTAAAAAAAGTGCCGTAAGAGGGCTCACAGTTCAGTAAGACTTGAAGTGTTAATGGCGAGCATTTTAATCAAAAGCATGTTTAAAAAAGCAGAAAAGCAACCAAACTGACTCACATGGAGATAGCAGGTATCGCTAACTGAACGATCTGCTGTATACTCTCGTCCGTAAGGTTGTTCACATCTATCCGCAATGCAGCTAATTGAGTGCGGTCAAACTATAACCATTACATGATGAAGAAGCAAATAATCGATAACGAATAATAAGGACGCAAGAAGAAAAACCACTGACGTAGAAAAGGAAAGCAAATGAGTTTGAACTCCAAAATAGAAAATTCGAGCTTCAGTTCTACTTACCACTATCATCTGGCCCGTAACATCAGTGAGCTTCAGACTCCCATCTTCGGTGATCACCATAGTTATGGAATCGCTAGTTGATGGGTCGTCGGCTATTTGGTCATCTGCAGAAAATTCATAACAGCAGATGTAAATTCTTTCATAAAAATAAAAAAAAGGAGAAATTACGGTACCATACTGAGAGTGAGACATCAGCGTCGATCCCGAGCCTCTTTGCCGTCGCTCAGCTATAGCAATTAAGGTGTTGAACTGCGCTTCACTTAGGTTATTCAGATTTTGCATGCATAAGCCGGCAGCTTCTATATCTTCAGGCATCACCTTGAAAATAGATGGGCATTCGTTAATCGAACAGAACAAAAGGAACAACAGTGAAGATTCACCATGACTGTCTTTTCCTGCTGTGAAGATAAATGCCCTGCTGAGAGTTCGTTTGACGTATCACAGGAGCCGCTAACAGTTGGCTCCTCAGAAAGCAAGAGAGGTTTCGAGTCCTGGAATTAGAACATGGGGAACTCAGCAGGAAACATTGTAAACTTGCTGGAACGTTAAGGAATCGGGCAACACTATTCTACTGATAGTGGCAAGAACAGAAACGCTGAAAATTATGAAGGGATTATTCCTTTATTATGACGTCAAAATACTTTTTCAATCTTGTTTTAAAATTAAGCAAGAAATACTGTTCGAAGAAACGTAAAAAGACGCGCAAACCTTCCTACACAAGGTCAGTCTACTTAACTAGTGTAAACCTAAATTCTGTTGGCGAAATATAAATTTCCAGTAATTTGGACAAGTAGTAAAATTTCCTGCCTTCGTAACTCTGAATAACAAAAAAAAAAAAACTCCGAATTGGATAGGAGAAAACCCAGTCCAGTTAGATTCTCCGCTGCTTGTATGTCAGGTCTTCCGGTTTCTGGGCAGATTTTTGCAATCTCTTTACGACCTTTCAAAACAATAATTTAGAATTAAAGCTGAGTGGGCTTGCCAGACTTACAACCACAGCTAAAGAAAAAGACGACGACTCGCACTTCGCGACCATTTTTACCGGATCATTACGTAGAACGACGGTGGTCCCTTTACCATCGCGTTAGAAAACCTGCATGACTTTGAGAGGAACAAAACTACGACGCTTATTTTGAACTATGGTTGTGAAGTTGTGAAGAAAAAGAAAGAAATAAGGTCAATTCTAACTTGAAAAGTAAAAACTCAAAAAAAACTGTAGAAACCTACATCCCGAATATCCACACTGCTACCAATCATAATCAAATCTTCGGGATATGCGGTGGGATCAGCATCTATACCTGAATCCTACATACTTCAGAAAGCTAGTTTGAACAATATTAAGACTTAATGTTAAAGAAACAATGGCAGACATCTAGCTAACCTATCAATTTTTCATAATATGGATTCTCTGGTGTGGCTATTGCACCTGGTTCGCTACCGGGTAAATAAGAACTCTCACTAGCAACTTCGCAGTTTTCTAAAGATGACCTGAAACTAGCATATGAAGCCGAATACAACATAAGCAAAATAAATTAACGCTAAACAAAGGTTTTAGAGGTTCCAAAAATAAGCGACGACAATATTGCTATGATGGTAAGTAAACAAAAAGTTTAGATATTACCTGGAGCCCTGTTCACGGTCCACATCATCGGCAAGGACTGGGTCATTACTGCACGGTTCAAATTGTGGATTACTATCTCGAGGAAGCGACGAGAATTTGTTTTGGTCGCACATTATGCCCTATATGGTCTACCTTAAGAATACTAACAAATAAATAAAGAAAATGCCTCAAATATAAAATTCTAAAACTACCAAGGAAAGTTTATTCAAGAGAAGTGAAAAACGAGCGCATTTTAGACGTGCGGTAAATGTGGCGTGTGTAACTGCAGCCGAGGCACATTAATTGACAGGTTTTAATGAAAAAGGAAGCTGATGATGAGCTTGCTGGATTATCACTTTAGGCTTGTTGATCTCGGGCGAGTAAGCGTAACCAAATGTGCGCGTCAGCTGCACGCCCAAGATTACTGTGGAATTTCTTGTGCACCCTGGTAAGGAATTAAGTAATCTTGTGTGATACGTGAGTTTTGGCATATCACGACAGCACACGCACGGCACACAGTCCACCTGTATCGATAAGATCACGGCACATTTACGGACCCCCACGGCGCTCGCGGACGCGCACTTGTCAGGTAAATCGGCTATAGCCCTTCTAACCTCTCAACTTTGTGCAACTGTAGTTGTCATCAGTCGATCCGTAAGCTACGGACGGTGCACCCAGTTAGACGCGGAGAAAGCGGTGTTGTTTAAAGGCTGGAGCTCGCAGCTCTTCGGTGCTAGACAGGTCTAGCTGCATGTTCCGCCTCCTGCCTACGGATTTACTGACATCCGGATGACGAATTTATGCGCACAAAATCAATTCTAACTGTTAGTTTATTTAAAAAATGTCGTATAATTTCTAAAATCGCTTGTATTAATTGAGGATGTATAAGTATATGGTTTAACATTGAAGCTTGACGGAAAAAATTTTTATTTCTATTTTTACTATTGAATAAAATTGATTTACTATTGAATAAAATCGAACTGCGTTAGGCAATCGGCACCCGGGGATAGTTGTTGAAGTCGCGTAAAAGCCACCGCTTTTGAAGACTAGTGGAGTGGACTGGAGTGTGTTATATAGTATATGGTTGACTTCGCGTATTCTTATCGGCACGTGATAAAACTTGTGAGGGAAAAAATCCGAAATTAGATGCACAATTTAAGATGCGTCGCGGCGCGAGCGTGTGTGATATTTCCGCATGACGGATTGCGTAACTTCTCTAGTAAAATCATGCAGCTTTTATCCAGAGTACTTCTTGGTACTCCTAGCTGAATTACTGTACTTCTGCTATCTTTTGGTATTCGTATTTCTTCCATATGTATGGTTCTTTCGTAGGGCTGGCGTCGGACGGAGCTTATAATTGACAGCAGAGTGCTTCTAAATAACAGGAGAAGGCTGGTGGCGAAGGAGTCTAAAACACAATTCAGCTGTTTGGAAGGGGCTTCCCGACGATTCAGCTGGTACTCATCCTTTTATTAAGTCCTCCAGTCCCACACAGCTAACGTCGACTGTAAACCTCGCCCTTCCCTAGTCCTACGAATGGGCTATATCTCGATGGGACAAAAAGTATAGTCCACTGCAAACGATGCACACTCTTGTCCTCAAGATTAACAAGAGTGTGTAGAGCGCGGTGGAAATGAGCCACAGTTAGAATCGCCATTGTTATTCTGAGTAGAAATTCTTTCAGAGAAAATTTTATTCGGAAGTTATGATTTTTTGTTGTTCTTCTAAGTTTATAATATGGTGTATAAGTGCCAAGTAAGCTAAAAAAAACTTCAGCAAAAGCCTAGGTCTTGCCTGGAATTGTATTTTGAAAAATTCTGCAAAATACGTCATTTTGTCAGTTAAATTTTAAAAAATAGCATTTTTTAACTCCAAGCACCTATATGACAATTCCATAGATCTATTAAATCCTTACAATCTCCACATTTAAATCGTTTATAGCATACCGAAAATTTTTCGGTTAATTTTCTGCAAACGTTACTGCATTTACATCTGCGATAACCTAATAAAATCCTCCGGAAGCACATTTTTAAGCATATTCAAGCAAAAACGACACTTCGGCAGTCTGCTAAAAAGGCTCACCATTGAGTTTCCGCCCTAATAGAAATCAAACAGTTAGGAGATGGATCTCTTATTCTGCCTGTTTGTTGGTCAGGTTTGATAGAAGCAGGGGATCGCAAGGATCACTTTTACTATGAAACTTTCATCATCGGGCATGCGTAGACTACGCTAAACTTGTTGTGTGAGCTCAACGTTGTTGAGCTCAAATCGCTATTTTTTGGACAGCAACTATGTCAGAAAGGAACTTCCGGAAACAGGAAAATTCAAAAATACCGAAAACATGTTCGAGTTTGAATAGACAGGTCAGAACTTGATCATCGGCCCGCGCCAGCTGTCGACTTGCTTGGAAGAAATCTTTTTAAATCTATGCCAAGCTTGCAAACTTAGCTACTACAGGGGGCATAACCCCGGAAGCACCAAGGAAGTCAAACTTTCGGTCTAGTTCTTAGCCCCGAAATCGAACAAGTGTGGAAATCTCTACTTCTTTATCTTCCTACTGCTACCTGCTACATCCATTCTACTAATTGTAAGTACCTAACTGCTTCTATTTATTAAATCTTATCCGCGCATGTCTTAGCTTTAATTCTTTTATAGGAGATTTACGTGTGTGACTTGACTTTTGATACAGCAGCACAGCACGCAAAGGACACGCAGTTCAGCCGTATCGATCGAGATCACGGCCCATCACGGCGCTTGCACACGCGCACTTGTCAAATGAATGAGGTATAGCGTCGATTTGCCCAGCTTCGCAGTTACTGTGATTACGTATCATATTTTTATTGCACGCCATTTTCATGTGTCTGATGTTACTTAATTGCTCTGCGTCTCTGACGTAGCTATGACAATTTAGAATGCTTTTTGAAATGAAACCAAATGCGATATCGGGAAAATAGATGATAGTTAGATGCCAACCCAATATTGCGTATTCGAGTCCAATTCAGAATATCGATAGGTAGCTCTTGTTTCTATGAAAATTCACCAATAAGACCATTCACGCGGAATCAGATGTTTTTTTTTCCTAAATTTGAAATCAGTACAGACACGCGGAATTTGCTAATGTCGGCCTAAATGTCCTATTTTGAATATCTCGTTTTTCTCAGCTAAAAACCTGAGCACGTGCATTTGACAAACCCTTTATTTACGCAGTATTTTTGTATTAGTACTGGGAAAAATTCTTCAGCGAGAAAAAAAAAACTCGTCTAGTTCTCTCCACAGAAAAAAATCTATCTACACTTATCAAAAAAGGATTAATAGAAGCGGACTTTACATGGATATGTGTGTATATGTACAACGCACATACAGTATAACAACCCTAAATATCTTTGTAGAAAAAAAATGCCAATATGAATATTGCGAAGCGTGTTGGTTCGCCAGATCTTATCCCTGTACATCATCGGGCTTCTTGGGGAAGAAACGCTGCATTTGTACGAAATTCTGGAAATGATAAGATTTCTTCATAAATTTTCAAAATGATGTTTAGGCTGAAAAATATCATCGCCTACCTGTGGAGTGACAGTGAATCGATGCGACACACCCTTGGGTATGACGATCAGGTCACCTCGTTCCAAGTGAATTCGGATCCATTCGTCTTCCTGCAAAATTTCGAGTAGAATTCGGCAAATTTGTGGATTCAAGGGATGAAATCCTGAACCTCTGGCTCCACGTCATAGTAACAGCTGCCGTCCATGATTAGGGTGACCACGTCTTGATCCTTTGTAGTGGGTTCGTAGTACTCTTCGAGCTGGAATTCAACAATATCTTTTAAAAAGTTATGCTTGTGCAGAAATCTGGAATCTGCTCCAGAAAATTAGTTTCAATAGGGAGGGACCTTTCCGTCCCCATAATTCGCTAAAATTTGCAATAATATAGAAATCAAATTATGAGTGCTAGTCAAGCCCGGCCACAGCTGATCTACTATGTATGGCACGCGGTCGATTCCATCGATCGATCGACGTGCCGCAGGACCCCGACCCCGCATTTTGCCGCTCTAAACAGTTGGATCCTTTGTTTTTCTCTTATAATCACCAGTTATTTCGAAAAGCTTCAGTTGCTTACATCTAAGTCAGTCATTTGCCGCAAGAGCCAATCGTGTAGTTGCCCATGCAAGAAAGGAAAGTGAGGACGGTTGAAGAGCGAAGATTTTGAGAAAGCCGAATGATCGGTATCAGGGCTGTGCGTTATAACGGTAACGAATTAACGCATTAACGATTAACGGCCACTTTCGTTACGAACGAACGAATTAACGCAGAGGGGCAAAAATCCGTTTTCGTTAATATAGCAAAAACAGCTCTTTATAGTAGGTTTGTCATTTAGGTCAGATAGACTGCGGCTTTCTTTTGTCTCTCGAAAATAAGCACTTCTAGGTATCTCCTGAATTCCTCTGCATCATATTTTCAATTTCTTTCATCGCATAACGATTGCAAAGACTCGGAATATTCTTTCTGCAATTTTTGGAAATCTGAGTATTTCCGACCTGGACTGTCGCCAACTTCTCTACTGACTCATGTAGGTGAAAGGTAGTGATCCTAGATAGACCCTGGTAATGTTTAAAATGAGATTTGAGCATTCGGGTTTTCAGGGCTTAGGATATCGAAAAAAAACATCTCTGTCAAAAGTTTTCCTCTGCAGTTAATCACTTCGAACTTCGTAGAAGCAAAGTTAATTCGTCAATGTTTCCAGAGACAAATATGTTAACTTTCATGCGTCTTTTTGTTCCTACTACATCAGCGTAGTCCGATCTGGTAAAATAAGCGCCTTTTCCCTCGCAGAAGGTTTACCGCATCAAGTCAAAGGACGAGTTCAACTTTAGAGAATCCAGAAAGTTGGTTTTTTTTTTCACCACAACATGGAATTTTAATAGCAGCAAGTTTCTCTCGAAAATAAGGGAGGTTCTTGGCCTGAATGCATTGGCATAGATGTATATAGACATTTTTTTACCAGACTTTCACACAGTTTCTGTTTATTTTTTTAAATCAAAACTTTGTTATCCTACCTAGGCTTTTGTGAAGTGGACTTCATAAATTGTTTCTGAAACAAGTTTATGTAATAGATATGGTTTCCGTATTTACTTTGAAGAATATGAAATATGGAGCGTATCCACATAATTTAACCGTAAGTTTGAATCTAAATACTTTTTGGCTTCACTCTTTGTACGGCCAAGTTGCAGAGCTACTCAACAGCAAATTAACGAATTAACGAATTAACGCATTTCAACGAAACCGCAGTTTTTTGGGCCAGATTAACGGATGTTTTGTAACGCACAGCCCTGATCGGTATTTGTTTCATTTATGATTTCTCTTGTTATCGCGTTATCTGTCATATATGTTTGGATGCTTTAACGCATATAAACAAAGGGCTTAATTACCCAAGTTCAAGGTGTAGAACATCGTGGCCGTGTCGAGTTCCGTGCTACTGTTAAGTTTCAAGTCTTTTTTACCAGCGTTGCGCATTAGCTAATTCTCAATCCCGTGGAAAAAGAAAAGTATAATAGCACGTTGGTTCGCAGTTTTATACAGGGTCATTTTTCGCCAGCAATTTTTGGATCACCATTTTTTTCTAGGATTATGAGGAAGTAATTTGCACATGCAGAGGTCAGGAACATTGAACATATTCGTTCGGTAACTGGTACGGTCCCATTTAAGTATGGGATGATTTGCAGGCTTATGCGCAAATGGCGCAGTGGCTGGATGAAAAATGTGCACTCTTTAGTGGAATTTCTTCCAAATAAAAGAGTCAAAAACATTACCGCGAATTTTATATAAATTCTCATGGCAGAAAGCATGACCGACAAGGGGTAATGAAGATTTTATATTCCGGAAATGGTTAGAAGACGAAAAGTCAAGAAGAAGTTACTACGAAATAAGAAAAAAAGATGAAGAACTGACAGAATTTCTCGTAACTTAACCAAAAATTCTTCGCGCTTCGATTTTTAACGAATACTTTTTTTTAATCTTACAGAGACCCTCTAGGCTCTAAAGTTTAAAAAAATAGGAATTTTAGCAAATCCTTAATGACGATTTTACTTAAACGCATTCTCATCACAACCCTAAAGGAAAATTAAGCAAAAACGCTTAGAAACTTGAAAAGAACTACAAACTAGAAGATTTCGATTAGTTCTAGGTAATACCGCTGAAACTAAATGGCTAGCCCTTGAACAAATGCTAAAATTTTTGCGGTGAAACAGTAGTTTTCCTTTTTTTCTGTGGACCAAATAACTTCAGAAATAGGCAAAAAAATCAAATAACTGAAGTTAGCCCCTCCTTTTCCGTAAAATTTTATTGGTAAAAAGCGGAAAATTTAGTCAAAAAGATGGAAATCCTGAAATAGAAAGCCTACAGGAAAAACGCAGATTTTTGCGAAATTTTAATAGAAAATAAAAATAAATAAATAATAACATTTCGGTTGGGGAAAACATCCAACCGAACTCGTTTTTTTTTAATATTTGATATAGCTATATTTTTAAATGGTCTTGTGATGCTCTACATTTATCTCGAAAATTCTATCAAAGAAAAAAAGCTCGAGAAATGTCCAAATTTCTAGTTTTCAGCTCTCTGGCGCATTTTTTGGGACCACAGCTTCCTGTCTTACAAGAAAAGAAGGGTTTAACATGGCGATTTTGGTTCAAACATGTATGGGTAGTCAGAATAATGTGGAAAAAGAAGAGATATTAGAGGATCAAGAGCAATAGTACGTGGTAACCTCCCTCTGTGCGTTAGTAGGACTTCGTTAAAGCGTTAATTCGTTAATACTATGAAAAACAAGCATTAGTCTAAAATACAGCGAAAAGTGCACTATAGAAAGGAAACATAACAACCGCCTGTTCACTTACTGATAGTCAGCGACTTAAGGAGTTAACGGGACGTTCTAACGCATAAGTCTATTCACAATGTATTTTACCCTACAATGTTTTGCGCTACAATACAATATTTAACAATATTATCGATATCATCATCTGACGCGTCGTCAGGTGATTCAGGCCTCCACCTGAAATGATGGGCTTTTCTCCCAATAACGAACAGGCAAGGGAGGTTACTATTTTGATAGGTATGTTCAAGGGAAGGAATTCTACTGTTGTTCGAGAAAATTTCAAAGTCTGAAATCTCTCCGAACGCTGATTTCAAGAAAAAAATGTAGAAACAAACAAATACGTTTTAAAAGCGGGATTTCTCCCCAAATGAAAGTTTTTTTTAAATATCGCGTCATCTATTCCCTTAAATAATGGACATTGAATATACGTTAAAATTTGGAAAGTCTTATTTAGGAGATTTACCTGACAAGGGCTTGTATACGTGACTTTTGACACTGCAGCACACCACGCGCACGGCACGTAGTTCAGCTGTATCGATCGAGATCACGGTCTATCACGGCCAATCACGGTGCTCGCACATGCGCATTTGTCAGGTAAATCCGCTATACACTCTTGTTCGCGGGCTAAGACTAGTGATTTGCGAGGGGCCAGGTACTCGCACGTGTCCGAACTAGTTAAAACAGCGAGAATCACGTTAATTTTTGTCAGTTTCGACACGTACAGCGCCGTTGCCCCGCCTACGCTAGTGGTCTTAGTCCACGAAAAAGAGTGCGTATGGATTAGGTAAGGCGGAAAAATTTGAATGATTCAATTGAACTGAATTTGAACTGAATTTGAATTCTAATCTCATTTCAAGCTTTTGCGTTGCAGTAATTCAGACTGTAAACTTGGCAAATAGCCAAGAAGTATTGTGAGAGTGTGGCATATTGTGCAATTACGGTGAAAATTTGTTAATTATCCGTTCTTAGGCAAATAGGTTGAATTTTAGCCCCCTATTATAAGAATTCCCTACCTTCTCATTGATGTCTTGCGTGGCCTCGTTGATAGTGAGCATGTCGGACGAGTTCACCTTCCTCTCGTTCTTCACCCTTGAGAGGCGCTTCTTCATCGCCACGGTGTCGTCAAGATCAACCTGTAAGCCGTAAATGCAGCCTTCAAGCATATAATAACCCATACTTGATCCAAATCGAGCCTACCTTGAAGTACTGTACACCGGTTAGTTGCAGGAGCTGGTCGGCGGTGATTTTCTTCGGTGGGAACACATGGTGTGGAAGGCGGCGATCCCCGCATGGGAACGGTTCCATGTGCCAGATCTGCATGCCGCTCCTGAAATTCGCACTGTTAGATATGGAA
>KN549749.1:3416-16313 GCA_000797555.1 Oesophagostomum dentatum | reverse complement strand
AATGTGGCAGAAAAGTCCCGCTTCCACTCATGACGCCAGTATGACCGCAAAACGGACTTTGTCACGATTCTGATAACAGGAATAATGAAATTGTGCGGTAAATACGTAACACGTTTAATTTTTTCCCATTTTGGGTGAACTGTACTCTCGCGGAATAACAAACAGAGAGGGGTCTCATAATTAAAAAATCAAGTTTCGCTTCTTTGCCAAGGTAAAACTACCAGTTTCCCTTTCGTGGATCAGGACCAGTGGAGTAGGCGGGGCTAGGACGTGTCCACACTGATGAAAATTAAGCTGGTTCTTGCTCTTCTAACCAACTTGGACACGTATGTGGACCTGGCCTCGCCCACTCCACTGGTCCTGGTCCACGAAAGGGAGACTGTAGTTGGGCGGGACTAGGACGCCGTACGTGTCCACATTGGTGAAAATTAAGCTGGTTCTTGCTGTTCTAACCAATGTGGACACGTACATGCACCTGGCCCCGCCCATCTCACTGGTCTTAGCCCGCGAAGAAAAATGTGTAAAGAGTGAAATACTGCTACTTCTTGTAAGTTATCTGCACCTGCAGCTGCTCACATGGACATTTTTTGTGGGTAAACAGCCACCATGACGTTAGATTTCATGGAAAATGCGTTATAATAGCAAAGAAGTCAATGTGAGTGCAAAAAAAATTCCAGAAGAAAGAAATACCTTTCGGTCTTGACAAGTTGCAGACTTGGACTACGATACGCCAATTTACACTACTGGATTTGGAAACAAGACTATATAGTGAATGCGCTTGAGGCTAATACAAGTGACGTGGGACGGCGGTCTGCAATACGTGCATAGCAGTGGTGGCGGTCCGAGGGGGGGAGGGGGCTGGTGGTCCAGAGGTCAGAGAAAAAATTGAAAAAGGGGTAAAAATTCTAAAAATAATTTTTGTTATTGATTGAAAATATCGACTTTTATTTTTAAAAATTTTTAGAACTATTTTGAAAAATTTTACAATCGATTTTTCCTTGGCCCCGCCCCCAGCCCCGCCCACTTTGGTCCCGAAAAAATTTTCTGTGACCGCCACTGGTGCATAGCTCCTCTGCACATCTGCCTCTCATAATCAGATCATATATCAACTATATCAACAGTGCACCCTGGTGTGTCGTAGGCTAAATTGGTGACATTAAATGGATGCAGGAATTCGAATCCTGGGCGCAAGTTTTGCTACTAGTACCGCTCAAACGCTGCTGTTGACTCGTCCACATTTAAATTCTTCGCACCGATTCCGAGCGGAAATTTGGACGAGTTAGCGAAAATGGGCGGCCCCGACCCCGCCTCCCCAGAATAGATAGCCCATTAAAAAGCCGGGAATAGCCCATTCTTCTTCGCGAATGCTAATCTATGGTGTCTACGTGAAAGAGGGAGTTCTCGGTCAACCTCACCCTCAAAAAACGAGTATTTTTAAATAACAACAGTAAAATTAGAGAAAGTATAAGCTTTACGTCCTGTCAGAGGTACAGTACACGAAACCACGTGCTTCATATTAAGCGGTTCTAAAAATATAGCTACTCTATTTACAGATTTAACAGCATTAGGCTTTGAAAGTACAAAAGAGCGAAAAATAGGAAGAAAAGATGGATTACGGTAGGATTCAGCGCTCAAAGAGCGGTCATATTAAATAATTACAATTTGATGTCATTTCTATGGCACAGTTCCATTGGAAACATACCAAACATTAAATTGCCGGTTCAATTCGTACTGGGCATGTAGCCATAGGGTTCTTGAGAGGGCTACGCTTAATCAAGGTGATGAGACGGAGGCGCATGAGCCGGCAAAAAATAGAATTGCTTTAGGCTACGAGTATTCCGCAAATGCTAGATTAGAACGAGAAAATTTCTAGACGAGAACTGGTCCCCGCATGAAATGTGACAAAATATGTGGACAATTACAATATACGACCGAAATATACAGAATAAAAGCAAAGAATTCGGTAGAATAGTCTTTTCCCAAAGAAACTTGTTTATAAAAGCCACCCTGACGTTAAGCAGCGTGAGAAAGTCAGACTTGGAAAACTGCCAAAACAATTATCGCGTACCGGTACGGGGGCGGATGAATACAGCTTGTGAACCTAGACATAATGCTAATCATAAGTTGAGATAACTACAATACCATGGCTAGACAGTATGACAATAGTGTTTATCTAAGTACCAGTAGGTCACATGTTTTCGATAGTTCGTAAGTGGAGAAATTAATTTGTTATTTGACAAGTTTATAGTCACCCACGAAAACGAAAACAACTTTGACAGCGATATTTTTGATTTCGGGGATATCGAACCTAGTAGAAGGCGAAAAAGAAGAAAAAGCAATAGAAGAACAGTGATGTTTAATAGAGCGAGAACTGGTCCTCGGAAAACACAACTAAACTCTGCACAAGCTTATGGAAGAAAACTTTTTCTTATCTGCAAGCTCAATTAGCATTTTCACAATGATGGAGAAGGCTTTTTTTGGAGTCTATAAAACAAATAAAGCTGCGAAAATCAATATATTGATTCTCTATGCCGTTCACATTGTTTGTGGACGAGTTGTCTTTCAACTACTCAGCAACTAACAAGTTACGGGTTGTTTTGACAAGTAAATGACGTCGTGGAGAACTGTTGTCAAGTATTGACGCGATCAACCTGCCAAGGGCTAAATTGACATGTACACTGGTGAAGCACAAAAATCAATATGCATCTTACAAGTAGTCATGACAGTCATTACATTACTTATACAGAATTTAGTAGACGATGTGTAGCATACGGACAACAAGAAGCAAATCTAAGATTAGTGAGGTAGGCAGGGCTAGGACGCCGTGCATGTCCATACTGATGAAAATTGATGCGATTCCCACTGTTGTAACCAGTTTGGACACGTACGAGCGCCTGACGCCGCCCATCTCAGTGCTCCTAGTACGTAAAAAAGAGTATAGTCTAGCGGATATCGATTTTATCCGGACGAGTTCTTCGCTGACAACACCTGTACGAGTTATGTCTCGGATAATAGCTTACTGGCGTGCTAAAAGGCGTTTTCACATGTACAATATATTATGATGAGGTTAGAATAAGTAGGTTAACAGAGACATGATGGACGTGACTGCAACTCAAGCAAGATGTTGAAACAGATGTCTGACCCACAAAGTAACTCGTCCAGATGACCATAATAGCGACTCCCATCCCTTTTCAAAGGATTTTTAGTTAAAACACCGCTTTTAAAGCTTCCTAGGCTTCTTAAATACCTGGCGAAAAGTATAAATAAGCAAACCGAAGAACGCTAAGCTAAGCGATCCCTCTGGGCTATGGCAACAACAGCTGGCGAAGGGCAATTAATCAAAAACCGCAGAGCAAGCGGGTCGGCACGCGATCTCTGCTGAAAATGTGATTGGGGCAGAAATGCTAAGTTGTGAAAAGACCTAAAATTCGAATACAAACAATTTGATCGGCTTATAGGTTTAAAAGCTTTAAACATCTTTGGAAAATCGCAACTGCTTTCACAAATCCTTGCAAAAAAAAAGATCGCTTAAGGCGATATTACTGTAGACTTCTGGCTGCATAGTAAACAGCCGACTTTGGACTATACGAGAGACAACGGCGAATGATGGCTTTCCAGTAAAAATATATTTAAATAATAAACTACAGGTAGATACAGGACTGTTCGACATCCAATGAACGTTGGCGTTATGGTATTAATGTAGTAAGACTTTTCTTTTTTGGCTAACGCTAACGTTTCGTCTGGTGCAGGCTATAGAAAGTCCTACTACATTTATATGTAGATATTTAGTTAATATTCAGGAAAAAAGCGCAGATGAACGAATATCGAATAAATTCAATAGAATTTTTTTNNGGTTGAATGAATTTCATATAAATTAGATTCGGCGCGAAATTTGAATGGATGAAAAGCAAAAAAAATTCTATTCGAAACTCCTACTAAACTAGTGAACATGAAGAGAATGGCCGATTTTTTCTCGATAGTTCCATTTAGGCAAAGGTTTTCTCTCGAGTTCAGTAGTAGTTAATACTGATTCGAACTGTCTGACTGCTTGAATGTATGTAAAAGGAAAAACTAATATAGAGGCAAATAATATTTGTTTTTTTTAAAAAGGATACCGAACGATGGAATTTGAGCAAAATCAAATTTCTAAAATATCGAGGATTCAAAATATCGAACGTACTGGAAAAAAGAATTAAATTCAGCGAATACCCAAATTTCAGAGTGATTGGAAAAAAAATGAATTTGTCGAGTATTTAAATTTTAAATAAATCAAATCCCTAATTTATTTAAATTTCCAAAATTTCGAGGCTTTGACTTTCGAATTCATTTAAAATTAGATTTATCGAATATAATAATAGTCGAATGACCCGACTTCGAGTCTTTACTCAACTATTCGTTCGAATTATTTATCCGGCCTAAAGAATAGTATATAGAGATTTTTAAGTTTTTTATAGACCACTACTAAGGGTGCGAAATGGTCCTCGAACTTTAAAAACGAAATTACAATTGTTAAAAAACAATAAAATAAATTCTCAAGCGGATGATGGCATATCGCAAAAGATACTTCTAGAAATTATTGATTACTGCTGAATGGAAACTTATATGAAAACAAGAAACACTCCAGGAACAAATGGAATAAATCTAATCAAGCCAAATGTGCTACTCTACTAGAAAACCCTAATTGCCATCGATTTCGCCGCAAATGAGAGCGTGTCGAGCTTGCAGCCATTAATGGCGTCTTGGCTGTGGTTACGACCTTCGCTGAATGGTGGGCAAAATGGCCAACAGATGGCCTTTTCACCTATTCATTGAAAAGATGAGATGCGGGAACGCGCACGGCCACATGGTGCGATGATGATTCCGCTATTTGTTGTGTTTCAATACAATTCGACGCCCAGGTTTTTTTTAAATTTTCAGAATACCGAATTAATATAAATGATGAGAATCAGCTAATTCCGTTAAGATAAAATTCAGAGATCGGTTGGCGGATTTTCCAGGCAAAAAACCCACCCGTAATCTCTGAATTGCCTATATGATTTTGTGCAATGCAAACTGCCACATAATTAAACTGAAAAATGCCCAAACTGTTGAAAATTGAATTATTCGAACGAAAACAGCGTCATAGGCGGAGGCGACGGGTACAGAAAAAGTAAAAATGATGGTAATTCCTCGTCGGAAATGAAACATGTGGACAAATCCAGTTTAGGATTCCATTTTCTCTGAGTGCTCTCGTCTTCGCGTGCTATTTTCCATATTGTAACTTCGGACCTAAGACTACATCCAGTTTCTATACACTGTTTCGCGGACAAAGACCAGTGAGGTGGGCGGGGCCAGGCGCTCGCACGTGTTCAAACTGGTTAAAAACAGTTACAATCGGCTTATTTTCATCCGTTTGGGCACGTACAACGTCCTGGCCCCGCCCATGTCACTGGTCTTAGTCCGCGAAAAAGAGAGTACATGAAAGAGAATGGATGAGCTTCTGTATTGAGCGTGTAGGCTAGGCTACTTAGCACAAGAACACAGTTTATAACTTATTCATCTTCAATTCTAATCAGCAACATCAAATTTTGCGGCAAAAAATCAATGAAATTACTTGAAATACTAGGGCAGTTTATAACTCTAAACTCTTAGAATAACTGCAAAAACTAAACACAGGTCAAGGCAGCACGTATTTGCTTGTCTCACTTGCCAGTCGCTCAAGTACTAATCAATAAAAGCGTATCATCCCTTATAGATGTGTCCTATGCGCACTATTGTCTCTTTTGCGGACTAAGACAGTGAGTTGGGCGGGCTGGGCACCCGATAACACACCATACGTGTCCAAACAAATTAGAACAGCGGGAATCAGCTCAATTTTAACCAGCTTGAGCATGTGCAGAGTTCCGGCGAGTGCTTGGCCCCGCCCACCCCAGTTGTTTTAATGTGCAAGAGACAGTACCTACCCTAATCGTAGAAATTTGAGCAAGGAAACAAGTCAACCAACAAAAGTAAAAACAGAAGCACACGAGGCGTGCCCATCTAGATGGTGATGAGCTGATGCCTCTGCGCTTATAGTCACGCGCGTCATTATTATCTACACTTGTCGGGGACAAAGTAAGATTCCACTTGATATCGAGTTGAAGTCGTAATTACAGTAAGATTTTTGAAATTGTGCGACGGTCCGATTCCCCCTCCCTCTCCCCCCCCCCCTTCACAAAAAAAGAAGTTTCTTTCATATCAGTGATGTTTGGGAGTTGAAAAAAATGTGCAGCCAATTTCTATAAACCTCTTGGGAAAGTTTATGGCAATAGCTTCAGAAATGAAAAAGAATAGAGATAAAAAGCTTTTTATGTTCTCTTAAATGTCCGATGAATGGACTGATACGTTTATTTCCCTATTTTTATTAATTGGGGCATAATTAAATAATGTAATAAATCTAATCTAATCCTAGAAAAAATGATTCTGAAAAAAAAACAGGAATGACGTGCATGTACTTAAGAAGATAAGATATACTTCTGCAGTAACCAATGTTAGGGGATCTGTAAAGTTCTATAATTTTTTTTCGAAAGACCGTTCATACTCCACTACAATTAGACCAGCAATGATACCCTCCCTAGCTTGCGAGAATTTTCACAGGTTTGTATGAGTTTCCAGCAAGTGCAAACGTGTAGGCAAGTGCGAACGCGTTTTTTCAACAGGTTAAAACCTGCTGAAACGACGCAGCTGTCATTTGTGATGACGTAAGCACAACTAGTCCATTGAAATGAACTATGGCCCGAGTAGCTGCACCATAGATAGCAAGAAGCTTTGCAACAACAATCTGGAGCTCAAATTTCCTTAGAAAACAATAGAAGGTAAGTGTTATAGCCCAAATAAGCCTTGTGCGCTTAGGGAATTTCTAATTCGTTATTTTTACAGTATTATTAAAGCAGGGCAAATAGCCCTGAGTACTTATGTACTTTTCGATTTCCACGTGGATGTGAAATAATCTATCAGCTCTCCACGTGTAGGGAATATGGTAATTTTATGAAATACATTGTAAAACCTAAATTCCGACAGAATTTTATCCCTGAATTTGCGTTTTGGCAAATTTTCGAGCAAATTCGACCGAAATTATAGCAGCAGAGGATGGGCAACATCAAGCATACTACAGTTCAAGCGCAGTAGCCCTATGGGTGGAGCCTTGCTTTGCTCCGCCCACAACAAGTACTTCTTGCTAGTGACCTACAGCTAAAAGGCAAATATTGAGCTAAGAACAATACTAATCCGTTTTTTACGGTGTTGAAAAGTTGAAAAGGATATAATCTTTTCATCTGGAAAGAAAGCAAAGGTTTTATGGTCCAAAGAAATTAAAGAAAAGGTTCTAAGCCAAAGAAAATAATCTTCTGCAGAAATGATGTCAGCTATAGGAAAAGCTATTCAGGAAATTCTAAGCAATTAATATGTATGTCGTGCACAAACAAGCTCATTCCGATCACACAGGATACGATAATTCGACGCATGTACACGTAGGTGGACGAGTTTGCTCGCGTCCGATGACACTAACCCCGCCTCTGGAAGCATTCGACTGCGAAGCCCTAGTCCACTTCCCAGTTTCACTGAGGACGGCCATTTAGCAGTCAGTTTTTTTTCGCGGACTATGACTAGTGAGGTGGGCGGGGCCAGGTCCCCAAAGGGATGTCGGCCGTGTTCAAACAGGCTAAAACACGGTGAACTAGCGTGATGTTGACCCGTTCTTTTCGTTTCTACACGCTTCTATGCTTTTCAAGCTGCTTTGGACTTCGTTTATAGTGCAAAGTAGGCTTGGCCCCACCCACCTCACTAATCATAGTCCGCAAAGAAGAGAGTACACCCACAGTGAGAAAAATCGGCAACTCTAAGGCAGGTCCACCATATTCCCCCGGTAAACCCACATTTTTATCCAGGTTCTTCTGCCACTATGATGTTGGTTAATAGAAGAACAGAAAATTTTCCTATAACTGTAAAATGTAGAATGCGATAGAAAATAAAAATCTGCAGAACCCAGAAATTACCCGGTAGATCCTCTATTATCACACAGTAGTGACCCAGTGAGCTCTATGCTAAAACCCAAATCTGAATTTGGGCACAGGGGGAAGCGTAGTATTGTGAAAGTTCGAAAAGCACATATGTGTCAGTGGTAGCATGGATGTCCTCGAGAATGAGTCCGAAAATTTTTAAAAACACAGGAAAAAAAATTTCAAAATAATTTTTTAAAAATAAACATTGCAATTGGTTCGAAAATATCGATGCTTGCTTTTAAAATTTCTAAAAAATATTTTGAAACATTTTACAACGTATTTTTCTATGGCCTTACCCCAGCCCGCCTACTTTTGGCAGGGGGACGGTGCGCCTGCCCCACACGCAAAAAAAAATTCTGTGACCGCCACTGATAGGATAGTGTCGCTTTTTTTGGAATTTTGCCAAGGCGATAAGCAAAATGCAAAAAAAAAATGTTTTGACACGCGAAAGGCCCGAGAGACAGAAACAGAAAACTCCAGAAAATTCTTTGGGAATGACTTTTACGAGTTTACATTTGAACTTTTGGTTAGTTTCACTGGTGGTAATCAGAATTTGAAAAAGATCTGTAGGAGTCTGTAACGTGGGTACATCTTCGATGAAAGTACATATCTAAGAGCAAAGACGCTACAAAAACTCTCTCACCTAGCAATTTCCGGCAAAAATAACGTACAAATTTTTTCTACGAATGTCAACGCAAGGACTACAGAGTGACTAATAGTAAGGACAGAGCATAAGGAACGTTCAAACGTCAAAGAACGTGAGAAATGGTCTTTCTACGCCGAGCTAGAGGAGAACGCTTCTAATGCCGGGGTGAGAGGACGTTTTCGCATTGATCGGCTGACAGCTGAGGCCAGCAAATCGGACGCGGCGGTAGTAATTAACGTTCGTTCGTTCGGTCGGTTAGGCGTCGATCCTCCAGTACCAGCGCAGAGAACGATCAACGCGAGTAGAGCCGGAGCAAATGTCAGCTCAGCTGACGACAAGGCGAGGTGACCCAGCTGGTAAGCGCGTGACTCGACTCACAGCTCAGATAGGATCAGCCGCGGATTAGTGGTAGATGACCCCGTGTGTGTTCTCTTGAGCTATCAAAAACGTGCTGCATCCCCTGATAACCCACAGTAAATTCTGTGGTTTCACCATGGAACAATCTAGTAAACATGGTAAGAATTTCTGGGTACGTTACTGTTCTTGATCAGCTGTTACCCAGAGTTTCAATACAGGAAAAATGCGCACCATCGCCTGAACCCAAAATTTCGGCACTGAGAAAATAAAAAAGGACCATGAAGGGGGATGTGAAAGACGACTTCCTCCTTGATTTAAAAAATCAAAGTAACAGTTAAAATATATTTGGCACATGGTTCGCTTTCACAAAATTTTCGATCCACTTCTGGGGCAATGGAGGGTAGGCTATGGACATGAAGAAAAAATTGTTGGAAAAAATGGTCAATCGCAGGAAAACCGCGGAATAACTGTGGAAATGTCCTTATACCAAGTATTACGGTAGTAAGCAAGAAGGAGGGAACTCCGCTACAATCACCAGTATGATGCTGCTGGTCACTAATTCAGGAAAAACTCAATGGGCCTTACCAAAATAAGAGCAAGGAGGTAACAGTTACATGATAAATGTAGACCTTCAAGAAGGCGGACGAATTTCGGGGCTCATTGAAAAAAAAACTGAGGGAGTAAATTTAGCTAGTATAAATTCGCTAAAGGACCCATCTGCCGTACAAAAGAAAATACGCAGGGTTTAGCAGTATGATAGCTACTGGTAGTTCAAAAATCGGTGGTCATTATGAGCGACGAGCCTTTAGTAGGCGCTAAAGAATCGACTAATCCCCGGCTGATCACTGATCTGCGAAGGAGTCAAGGCTATCCCACGGCTGACCCACACTTATCCTCATTCCATGCAGTGATGCCTGTACATCAGTGTTCCAAAACGAGGGGTTAGCTTTGTTGTGCGCAAACAAACTCGTCCAGAATCATACCATTATGTGTTTGGCTTGATCTGGACGAGTTCATTTGTATCCGACAGCATTAATCCCTTCACTGGAAACACTATACTATGATCAACCACCCCATGGTGCACCTGGTTATGTTCCGGTTCACTCTCCCCGCATACTAGCACGGTGGATATGCAGTTATTTCCAGAAAACTTCAACTTCTTCAATTTTTTAATTCTTATCTCAGGATTAATAGCCTTCGAAGCTCTGACATTCGTTCTTGATGAAGATATTGTTGGAAAATGCTTTCGCTTTAGGGCGTTCCTTATGGTTCACGAATTTCGCCTCTCGCGCAGGGATACGAATGCCCCCGAACTGTGCTTCCTAACCATTATTTCAGTTCCTACATAAATAAATAAAGCCGAAGTCCTCTTTTAACATTGCACAATCTCATTAGGACAGGTGATGAGTACACAACCGTAACATCGCGAAACATTTCCGCGAACGCCTCGGACTTGGACGAGAACGTTCGGCAAACATTGCCACCACTGCCAGTATTAGCGAGATGGTAATATGACGCGTTTCGCATTGTGTCGTAGAGCGACATTTACACAGCTATTCCGTAAACGCACGCATCGATGGCATCGCGCGACAATCTGATTGATAATGGCAAATGTCGCGTAGCGGTGACAGGCACCACATGGATGAAACAGAACACACGGGAGATAGAATGGAAAACGAAAGCAGTACTATGCTATGAACAATGAAACTACGACTTTTACAGTTTTAGACGAAATTGAACGACATTAGCCAGCCGGGTAATCTCGACTTCGCCGCGGTTATGAATGGCGTGACGTTTCCAAACAAAGACGGACGGCCACCTGCTGCATCACATCCCTCATCTCGTTGGCATACAGATTGGATTAAGCGCCGAAAAGTGGGTGGCCAGTTCTTCTAGGGCAGCTGAACGAACTGCATGCTCTCCCAGCGCTAGGGGAACTCGTCCAAACATCAAGAGTTCGCGAGGTCACTCAGCTGAACGCTCGATGCTGTTAGACGTGAGGCGACGCTCGAAAGTACGCTTGTACTCAATGCACCGCGGGAGTTCGTCCCTGAGGTATCGTTATGAGCAGATAATTGGTGAAAAAGTCAGTAAAACGTGGGAAAATTGTAGTTTCTAGAAGGGGCGGAGCTACATAGAGCTCAGCGATAATCTCGCAATAACATAAACATTAGCATTAGGAAGGGTGGAGCGATATGAAAGAAGCAGGTTTTTGACGGATTTAGTCAATCAAGCAGCTTATCGTGGGGTAATAGAAGTAGATTGGATGGGGTGTAATCACAGCTTAGCTAGTAGCTCGGAAGCTGCTAAAATAGGGCTAATTTAATCAAGGAATTAGTCTAAAATTCTGCAAAAATTGACATTTTTCAAATAGTGCACTTCGAGAAGTGCAGGATAAACTATTTCCTTAGGAAATAGACCCAAATAAAGTTAAAAATTGACAGAAGTACTAGAATAAAGAAGGTTAAAGCTCGCCGTTACAGTATACAAAATACCGAAGGGTGGGTGGGATAAAGCTCAGTGCAATCCTGATTGGTTGGGAAGAACCTGTAGCCCCGCCCATTTCTGTAAGCTTCTGTAAGTTTTACAGGAAAAAATACTTCAGGTCATGATCTCCACGATCGATAAAAACAAGAAATCTATTTAAAATAGGATAAAAATAAAAAAGCATATGAGTTACCAGAATTAGATGGAGAGAAGGGGTCCCAGCGTAATGCTTCTAGAGGAGGGGTTAGCGCTAGCGGGCTTGAGCAAACTCGTCCAGATCACACTAGAGGCATATGATCTAATGCACGGGCATTTTAAAGGACGAGTATGGACGAGTTTACTTGCGCCCGTTAATACTAACTCCTCCCCCTTTTAGAAACACCGTGCTATGGACCAGAAGTGAAGCAAACCCTTGGCAGTAGTTTCCACGCGGGACCCAAACATTAACCAATAAGAAATGAGCTTTCTTGGCTTGGAAAAACCTCGGCAATGATGCCAACTTTCCTCAGAATAAGTCCTTACTCATTCATTACCTACTGTGAAGACAGTTTTTTTTTTGCTTCTAAGAAGCAATATGCTCATGGAACATTGGCTATTAAAACCTAGGCTTCAGGCTTCGAAAATAGGTTAAAATTAGGGACTAAAAAAAGGGTCCAAGGCTGCCCTCCCATCCAGAGCTACCACAGTCCGAGAAAATGTTGCTTTTACTGCCGCTACATTGACGTTTACTGCTCTAACAGCTGTCCTAGAGGTCCCAAGGGGTCAATGAGCATCCGATAGATGTAGGGTGGTCCCAATCCATTGGATATGTCATATGGCGCTGTTCAAGGAGTTCCTAGAGGTTCTTATGCCTCACTGTGGACATAAATAGACGAAATATGCGTCGGATCTAATTAAGTTGATGGAAGTCGGCTTTTCTTAGGAAAATGCAGAACTTCAAAGATTGCTGACGTCCTTTTCAAAGAAAAGCCAGTAGCAGAGCATAAATTCCAGTCTCAGTGCAAACTCCAAGCAAAACTTTATCGATTGAGCCTATCAGCTGCGAAAAATACTGTAAGAACTGTATCTTGAACGATAAAGTGAGCTTTCCAGGATGTTCTTTACGATTTCTACCGTAATTCCCATGCAAAGAAGCAAAAGAAATCTACTATCCTAGCGAAAAAGTATAGCACCTTTCCCTGAAATTCTACTATAACAGACGCGTCACCGAAGAAAATTAACCTTCTGGAAAAGTACGATTAGAACTATTGTGTACCCCGTTCCCTATTTCTTGCCTCATTCCGATGAGGTCACATTGGTTTTAGGAAAGATGAAATCAAAAGTTCACTCATGAATAGCTACTAGAACGAACATGAGCTGTCCGAGGAAATCAATAAGTTTCTGAACTTT
>KN549747.1:8396-23178 GCA_000797555.1 Oesophagostomum dentatum | reverse complement strand
CGGCGAGCTCGCCGGTGCTGTAAGGGCTGCCACGCAGCCATTTGACTACCTCTATAACATTGCGAGCTCGCCAAGCTCGCCAACTCTGTGTGGGGCTTTAGCCTGTTTTGACTTTAGAGCGACTTTACTCTGGCTTTGGTATAAAAGGCTAGAATTTCTCGATTATGAAGAAAAAAAATGTAAGGTACTTTTAGTGTAGCGCTGCCTTTAGTCCTTTGATCGGCTGCTCACCAGTTTACATACTAGGCCATTTGTATGTGGACGTACGAAGAAGTCAAAATACGTCGCGCAGAGGTTACTGCAACGGTGTGTCGAGTTCAATTCAGATAGCAAAGTTTAAAGGTTTTGCGATACCTGTCAAGAATAATTCGACCGGACCACATTCGCTCTGGCACAAGAAAAAATTTTTTCGTATACTTATACTACTTGTTGATGGTTGGTACTAAATTTATGTTCTTACATATTTATCTCTTGCACTTGCAGCTCTAGAAATTCCTGCTCAAAAATCTATGCACTTCTAGTAAAAAAAAAAAAACGGCACATTTATGAGAAGGGCAAAAAATTAATTCCTAAGAGCAGCTCCATTTTATGCATGCGAAAGCATATACATTAACTGATTTTAAAGATTCGGATTGGAGCGAATTTTCACTAATTATTATCTTTGCAGTCATAATTGGTTAACCTAGTTGTAAAGTTGTGAACTGTGAAAAAAAGAGATCTCGTATAACTCAAATGTTACTTGTAATTGTTTGCGTGCGCCTGATCCTTGTTTCTGATTTATCTATAGGGGGTGGTATTTGCTGCTATTGTTATAATGATTCAAAGCAATGAAGGATAATATGTACAAATATAAATATTATAGAGAAAGAGATACTAGAAAACTCATTTTTAACCCTTTAGCTAAAAATTATATTTATGAAACAAGCTAGAGCCACATTTCATTCGAAAATTATTCGAATATTCGACCATTTGAATATCCGAATCTTCGAAACCCCCAAAGTTCGAATATTCGGTATCGAATATTCGACAAACGGCAGCTTCGAACATTCGACGACAGATGCCAAATGTTCTAACTATATAATCTACATATACCAGCGGATCCGGACAGCTCCGCGGCCCTGCTCCGCTGGTTTGAACGGCTTGGCCGTTCTGTTTTGTATTATCTGTTCCTACTATCACTCTAGTCAGGGTATTACTTTATTTTTATTTTTTATTTTATTTTATAATACACTATATATTAAAGTGTGTTATAAATTGGTATTATATGATGGAGTATCATACAATTGGTATTATATGATGGAGTACACGCGTCAGAAGGCTCAAATGCCTTACGACGCTCACGCTAGGCAGACCACACGCCGGATGGGCCGAGCCTACAGGCCGACCATGCGCTTCGCGGCGCGTTCAACCGCCGGACGGCTGCGGTCCTACCCTAGCATTGGCTGAAGAACTTAGTCCTCCTGCCAATGCTATGAAATGAAATCTACTGATGCTCGGGAGCCTTTATATATGGTGGTGATATGACTTTATTGTTGTTTCGCTCTGAACAACTCTAACATATTCTACACGTTGAAAGAACAAAAACTGACCCACAGGCCCCAGTGACGGAGAGTTTAAAATTTTAATGACTGAAACGTACCCGTAGACCCCAATCTACTGATGCTCGGGAGCCTTTATATATGGTGGTGATATGACTTTATTGTTGTTTCGCTGTGAACAACTCTAACATATTCTACACGTTGAAAGAACAAAAACTGCGTGGTCCCATCATACTCTCAATTTGGAGAACTCCTGTAGTTCTCCCGCTCGTTCATAAAATGAACTCTACTGAAGTTCGCCAGTTTTTATATAGGCGGCAATGACAGCACTGATCTCCTATTTACTTCGAGTTGATCAGCTACTTAACGTGTTAACGTTGCTAGAAGGAAAATGGGCCCGAAAAACACCTTAGATTTTGATAAATCTTAAAATTTGCGAACCTTTTGTGCACAACTCGGCACGCTGAACACAATGGCGGTCTTGGTTTGCATCGGGAGGCCCTGGTTCTCTTGAACACACAAATAGACGCACACACACACATGAAAACTCAATTATAATATAGTTAGATTCCCGTGCTCTCCTATGGCGCGGTCAGGTAGGCCTTCGTTACCGTGTCATGATAAAGTATATAACCCAGTCATAATCAGGGGCCATATTTATCAATAAGCAAGTGGTTAAATCATACGTGAGGTTGATTATACCTGGTTTTTGGGCAGGTAGGTTAGCGGTTCATATTTACGGGAGAAATCGCGGGTAAGGTAGCCTAAACCTAAGGTTAGGCGTGCCCCAAGGATATGCCAGCAGTAGGTGTATTGACTTTCCCTAAAATGGCCTATGACGCAGACTACGTACGCAGCAAAACCATGAAAAAAAATGCTATAACTTCGCTCAGCCTAAGTTATATGAGCAACACTGTATACTCACAGAGTTGGTATCTCAAGCTTAACAAACTGGTTTCTTAAACTTCCGCTAATTTTTACAACTCTGAAGTTTTGGAATAGAAAATGTTGCTTCTACTTGTTTTCTGTTTGAAACCCGCTCCTCTCCGCTATTGCTGTTGATTTGAAAAGTTTCGAGTTTCATTTAAACTTCTGAGAAGTTTCGATGACTGCGAGGAGCTCTAAAAGAATAAACTGGGCTCTAAAAGTAGCATGAAGTTACAAATACTGGCATTTCCCGATGAACCGTATCCGGCAGTAGCCGTTTTGGACATGTGTTAACCCTCAGCCGCTGAGATGGTGGCTTTACGTTCCCGTTAACCTTCAAGGTTGCACCTAAACCTCGCGCTCACGAACCAACTCTTGCCGTTACCCCCTTACCCACAGGTTACGTTTATGATGAAAACCGTTTTGAGGGTTAGCGGTGTTCGCTTCCTCCTTAACCTCGAGTTAACGCGATGATGGATACGGCCCCACTAATTACATGCATATCGCCCTAGGTTGAATTTATGTTCCGAAGCTGTTGTAGGAACTGCTGAGTGTTGGACAAATGCGAAGGTATGGACAGGATTGATAGTTGGCTTACGATCTTGTTAAGGAACCACGAAATTCGATCTGTTGAACCGCCAATACTGACTTGTCACACCTTGTACATAGGAGAAACTGGTAGGTCCTTAGGCATAAGAATGAGAGAGCATTTGGCCGGGAAAAGAAGAAGAAATCTGACAACGCCACTGGTGACATATAGAGTTGAAGTAAATAATGGAAACGATTTCGAAGTAAAATGCGTGATTCTAGCAAACGAACCCGAAAATTTGAAAAGTTTCGAGTTTCATTTAAACTTCTGAGAACTTTCGATGACTGCGAGGAGCTCTAAAAGAATAAACTTCGCCAGAAAACGCCAGGAGCGGCATTCATTCGACAGAAATGAATGCTTATCTGTAAAACGTGATCTCCCCCCTTTTTATCGCTATGCGAGCTGTAGACGGTATACTGTCTCCTCAAGTACTCTGCGGACACACAAAATGGGCGGGGCCGGCAATCGATCGACCGCCAGGCATCTTTGTCCACGGCCATCGAACGCGTCCCAACGTGTCCGCCCAAATGTGTGTGTCCGCAGACTACTTGAGGAGACAGTATGTACCCTCAATCAGCTGAACAATGCTTACCAGGGAACGATAATTTTCGTAAACTCGATATCTGGATATATTATCTAAACGAGGAGAATTTACGGGTCCTTTTTAGTAAGAATTTGCAAAAATGGTCCCCCCTAAATTAACAGGACGCGAACTATAAGCCGTCCAAGTCACCACAGTGAAGTAATTTTCAGTGGTTTCATTAGGCCTTCGCAAATGTCCGGAAGCGGTGCGTGGATGGCAGAGATGGTAAGTGGATGGACTCATGTGGGGACGACCGAAGTTCGGATCGGTCAACTAGCGTGTACTCACTAGTAGAAGTAACTTACCTTCGCAGGAACGCCTCACCATACGAAGTAAACAGCGTTTTCGAACTTGCTAATCTAGGTAACCGGGTGCGAGACTATTCATCGTCAAACATGCGCTGGCGCGCGGCTACCATTGGTAGTTTTCGCACATGACGGACAACTCATTCATTACTCGCCAAATTTGAATTTCAGTTGATATTCGCACCTGCTGTCCAAATAGGGGCGCGATGGCTCCGCTTGGTTGATGGTGAATAGTCTCGGACCCAGGTAACCCAACTTCAAATTTCAAATCTTGAACTTCTGTCGCACACCTACCGTAACCCCCTTCAAAACTACGTTAAGCCCCAATCAAACTTTTCTCGCTCGGGGAGCTCGCCAGTGCTGTAGGAGCTATCACGCAGACATTTGACTACCCCTATAACACTGCGAGCTCGCCGAGCGAGAAAAGTATGATTGGGGCCTTACGATGCAAAACCAGTTCAATTTTCATGATCAGGAACCTGAATAACCCTCGTGAGCAAAAATTTTGGGCACTAAGTTTTCCGGAAGTTTTATTGAGGCAAAAAGGCGGTATAATGCGAGAGACGGTAAAATTCACTCACAGCAGCAAAGATGCACTAGAAATAACAATGAGCAAAACGTTGGACTCCAGCAGGATCCGAACTTCGGTCGTCCCACATGAATCCATCCACTTACCACCTCTTCCATCCTAGCACTGTTCCCCCGTATTCGTGAAGGCCTGATGTAATCATCGAACATTTCTTCACTGTGATAGCTAGAACGGCTTATAGTTCGCTTCCAGTTAACTTAGGGGGACCATTTTTTGCAATTTCTTACCAAACAGCACCCGTAGATTCTCCCCGTATAAATAATATCCAGATGTCGAGTTTACGAAAATTATCGTTCCCTGGTTAGTGACGTCTGTTACCGCCAGTTTCAGTCCTGTGGGTATGTCAGAAACGCAGGAAGGAGCAGTTTGGTCAGCCTGCTGTTTGCGTCACCTCGCAATGGTGCGCCCTAGACAAGATCTAGACTTAGCAAGCCGCGAGGAGACGCTTGACAGTATAATGCATAAGGTAAAAAACTGCGGTCAACTTCCAGACCTCTGAAGAAGATGGTTTGCCGAAACGTAGGGCTAATAAATACTTCCACATTAACAACCTGGTCGGCAAAACAAAACAGAAGATATGAAATTTTTCTTATGAACGCGACATTATTTTTTAAACAGCCTAACTGTTTATCGGAGAAGGGTAATAAATGTCGAATTTACTCAGTTAAAAATGTCAAGATGAGAATATATATAGGACAGATACACCGATCAGCCTGAATAGCCTCTTTGACCCCAGGTTGATGCGGCTATGTACCAGCCGCAGCAAAGTCATCAATTAGCGCTAGAGCAACAAATCAGCTGTTTCGCATCCGCTTCTCTATGAATTTATAAGATTCTTTCGTTTTTCTAAGCTTGGTGACTTTGGATACATTTCTGAGGATTTAAAATGCACTTATGTACTCACCAGAAGACTGGACCGAGAAACTGAACTAAATCCGAAAATTACTCAGAACTGACAATTTAATTTAGAAAGCGGTACAGCGATATCACGCATATCGAGCAAACAAAAACAACCATAAACTACAGGGTAACAAAAAAGAGCGATTCATGAAGAAGCAGGCGTAAAACGGATGATTTGCTGCTCTAGAGCTAACCTATGCCCGTGCCGTAGCTATTACGCAACTGCGCTGAAATGCGCCAAAGGAGGCGTTGCTCAGGTGGATTAACGGCCCCTAAGTGGCTCACAGCACATATGTATTCTGCGAAACACAGGATAATACACCAACCAGCCGAAGTACAACAGGTGTGGAGCAATACAAGTTAAGTAACTATAGATAAACAGCAATCCACTTGCCTTTTTGAGTTCTTCTATAGAATAGTCGACTGTAGGAACGATAAGAAGCCGATCAAGGAGATCACGAGGGATGCCATGAGGTGACATCTCGTCTGATCCTCTACTCAGTACAGTCGTGTTTGAAAGCCAGATTCATATAAAGAGAAGTTATTCTTACCTTATTTTGCTAATACCTCTGTTCGTTGCAAATATGACAACGGGACTAATCGTACTTTCAAGAGCTCTATGGAGATAAGTGAAACATTCAATATCTAACATGTGTACTTCATCAATAAAGAGTACCCCCGGCATTAATTCTGCTACACCCTGGAATTAACTGCTTTCACGTATGGATTTTGGAAGCAAATAAAAAAAATTCTACCTGGTCTATATAATCATTCACAACATTGTTAATCTCACTCCGAAGTTTATCTAAAAGTGGAGACTAGAAGCTATGGGTTTTCAAATAAGAAGAGTACAACATTCTTTCAGCTTACCAGTGATCTCTGTTTTCTTCGGCTTGAACAGCTGGTTGAATAGCAGGCTTAGACTACCTTGCTGTCCTTGAGGACGAGCGTTGGCCATATCCAAGTCATGGAGAGTAACATCCTGTTGAATGGTTTAATATTTTAATAAGAGCAGGTCAAACATTATCACTATATCTTACATTTCAGGTTAGCTCTTTCGAATAGCATATAGAATATGGCGCCGCCAACACGCTTCCCGGTTTCGGAAAATGGCCCAAAACAGGAATTTTTCTATTTTTGAAGCTTAATAACAAGCTTCATTGAAAAGCTGGGAGAAAAGTTCTGTTGTATTCGAGATAGCACGTCGCCCTCATTTGAATAGTACATAGCACTTAGATATTCGAGAAAGGCCGAGAATGGACGTGCGCTTGACCAAAAATGAGATAGTACGTGCTTTGAGAAAGGCCCGAGCCCATTATAAAAGCGTTTGGTTTCCAGGTCTCGGCATTCCGCCAATAAAATACCTAAGTGCTACATACCACTCAAAAGATAGCAATGTACACTGAATACAACCGCACTTTTCCCCCAGCTTTTGAACGAAGCTTGTTACTAAGCTTCAAAAATCGAAAAATTCCAAATTTTGGGCCATTTGCCGAAATCGGGGAGCTTGTTGGCACCATGTTCTACTGTCTCCTCAAGTAGTCTGCGGACACACAAATTTGGTGCTGGCGGCAATCAATCGACCGCCACGCACCTCTGACCACGGCCAGCAACGCGTCTAAACGTGTTGATCAGGATATGTGTGTCCGTCCGCAGACTACTTGAGGAGACAGTATATACCACTCGAAAGCTTATTTCCAGCGGAACCGCACTTTCTGCGCAACTGCAATGAAGCTCGCATGAATTGCTACTAAAGATGGTGTGAATTTTGAAGACTTTGAAATCGTTGAAAACTCAAACTGCTCACATGTCCTTCATGCGCTATCGTTTTCCAGGAAATGGAAGATCTTATACGACCTTGAAAGTACTTTTCGTGAACTTTTCAAAGTTTTACATGGATTTGAAAATAGTTCATTAGTTCACGTGACATAGTTGCTCAAACATGACAAAAATTGCCGCATGTCAACATTTCGCTAACGTGGTTTAGGTGATCCAAGAATTCTTTAGTCTAATTTCCATGGTATTCTGGTAGTGCTCGACCTCTATTTTTCAGCAGCTGCTATAGCTGTCTTTTACAATTTGTTTCTCCAAAAATCAGGCCCCGAATTTAAGAAATTGTAGAGCCCCTATTTCATGTTCGTCTCGGCTCCAGTGGAATACTAGGCCAGATGTAACATAAAACACTTTTTTCTACCTATCTTTTCATTACCATACATTCCAAAAATTAACTATTTAATTATTGCACTCGGAACTCTGTTTATGGTCAGATATCAGAAACACGACCACAAGAAAGGTTTATGGATTTCTTCTCGACCGCTGAACTGAGGGATGTAAAAATAAGCGTTCATCCATACTCCGCGTTATTGTCCTCCTCAACCGAAAACGGTTCTTGTGGGTAAAGCAACACTCATCAAAAGGTAGGCGGTGCCACCCTATTCCATCTATGCGTGTACAGCTTATTGCCAACGAAAATTAGAATCAGAACATGAGCTACATTAAATTCAACAGACTTAGAAATCCCGTGAATGCTCTCACAAGGAAAGCCATTATAACGATCCTCATGTTCAGAAATGAGGCGTATACCAAGGGATAGCTTAGGCCCAGGGTATATAGGAAACGCATATGCGGAGGTTTCAATTTGATTCTATCTTGTAGAAAATCATACTATTGTTATAGCCGGAAATATCAAACGTCGAAGCACCAATGGTGCGACAGCGTGCAAGCGTCCGTAGCCCAATGACTACCAGGTTAGACTTATACGCAAGAGGTGGTGGGTCGATTCCTGTCTGTGCTCATCCTTTTACAATGAGTATCAAGAACAGAAACCCCCTATTATGTGCAAAGCGCACCAGTACCATTGTCTTTGTAACTCAATGAATGCAGTTCGTTCCCTCAACTTATCGAATTTGGCACCAGACAACCACCATAAAGTCTTACCCTCTCTTGTTGTGATGAACTTTCTTGACCTGATAAGTTTTCTTCCTGTTCTCCTTCATCAGCACCCCAGTTGGACCTTCTACGATGCAATAACTCTCTTCACAGCCTTCTAACATCTACTCGACCTCGGTAGGTTCCAGTCATCTGCTTTTTGAAATCTAGCACCGTTCGTACCATAATTCCAACCTCTTCGTTTCTCCTCTGAACGATACCGTGTTAGTCGAAAGGCCCAGCTATTTTATAACAGAACAAGAAGAAATAGAAGAAGAGCAACATCACTGTCGGTCGACATTAAAGTGCAGAACAATTACAGCTGAATTCCATTCCAAGGGTTCCATATTTCGAATAGATTGTGGATTGCCTTGACTGTGGAGATCAGTTCCATTTCTGGCCTTCATAGCAAACGAGTAGACGGACCCGGGGATCAATCCATTTACCTCTTAAGCACGAATTTAGTGCACTAACCACTGCGCCACAGCTACTCGATGGTTGTGACAATCGAGATTTCTGATTGCAGCACCTATACGGTTTCCTCTCAAATAAAATCAGATTGAAAGCCCCGCATACATATTTCATACTATATAACCCGGCTCTAAGCTTTTTCGTAGCAGATGTCTCATTTCCGAACATGAGAATCGCTATAATGGCTTCCTTTGTCAGTGTACCCTATCCTCCCCTCTCGACCCTTTCATCCTCCGCCACGATTTTCATTCTGACCCCTTGTTGTGACTGTCACGATGTAAGGTTGATGTTGTTCCTATATTGTTCGTTCCTGCGCGCAAATACCGTCTCTTTTTCAAATGCATCACCCGTGTTTATCTGCGCAGATACTTCTGTCCAAAGCGTTAATAGGTTTGCACGAGCTCCACTGGAAAAATTTCGTCAAAGTGGAGCATTCTTGACCAGATTTCGCATATAGAATGATTTGAGGTTAATGCTTCTCTGGAAATGGCAACTTATTCCAGATCCAAGACCCTCCTTAACCATTGACGTATCCTGTACCCGGTGACAGATTTGTTTTTGCAACAGCTACTCCACGAATGCTGGCAAATTCTCTCAAATTTTAATATTTTTACAAGCAAACCGCAGTTTCAGAGGTTCAATTAAGAGCACCTCAAATGCGGGCTCCTCGGACTTCTCAGTCGTGAGGAATCGATTTATATGTAATATAGATTGTTTCATCGTCTGATAATCGAGATCCGGATGCCGGGCGTAAAAACCATAGGGGGTTTACGCCAGATTCGTTTAAAGGACACATGTAATCAGGCGTAAGGCCATTGCGACTACGCCCGGCTTCCAGATCTCAGATCACTGGAACTAAAACACAGACATTTTAGACATCATTCGACTCCAAGCAGTGACAGAAGTCTGTCGAAGACCATTTCAAACTGTTTCACTGAAGCCTGGAAATTGGTGTTTAATCTGAAAAGCATCAAATTTGAGAGGATTTGCCAGCATTCGCAGAACAGCTCCTATAAGGAAAAATATGTCACATGGTAGAGGAAACGTAGCCGGTTAATGGAATGACCTCGCACTTAAAATGAGTTCTTTGAATTGTAAAGAATTAAGATGCAAACTGAGCGGGTTGGAGAGAGGTCCAAAGTGACGGTTCCGTTCTCGAGTTTTGAAAAAGTGGTCTCCGGCGTAAGGCTAGAATGATACTCCACCTGTACACCTGTACATGTAAGCGACTTTCAAATATTTTCAGACCCGCTCTGTTTCCCCTCTCCCCCTCCCCCACTACTCCCCTCCTCGGACCGCCACTGTTAGCACGGAGGGCGCTCAGGAGGCTCCTCAAAGACTGCACCGCTTTCCCTGGAGGGGACAATTATCGGGGGTAGGGCGTCCGCAGGGGATCTTAGGGGTTCGCGGGTAATTAGCGACAAGGTCGCGGGTCCCCCTCTATTTACCTGGCCTTATAGGATTGCGCACGTATTGAAGATGGCAGCAAGACAATGAAGAAAGGAAAGAGGAATGAAATTAACTAACAAGAAGTGAAACCTGAAAGTGAAGCTGATATTAAAAGATGCAATGGAAGAAAAATGAAGAGTGATAGGAAATGAAAGGACGCCGCAGAAAGCAGACTGGAAGCATGTGAAGACGAAGGTTTCAGAAACTTTGCAAATTTTCGAGCTTTTTCTCAGTTATGGTCTGAAGGGTAAAAAGTAAACTTTCTTAAACGACAAATATTTATCCATATAAGACTAATTTTCAGCTAGCGCACTCTCAATTTTTGCTCCATTTAAATTAATTTCATCCTACATTCTTCTGCTGCCCTTTTCAGCATGTGCACAATCCTACAGGACCAGGTAAATGAGCGGAGTCTTGCGACCTTGACGTCATACTCGCGAACACCCGCATCTCTTGTGGGCACCCTGTCCCGTTAGTTATGCATGGAAGGCGGCGTAACCTTTGGGGAACCTCCTGGTACGCCGCCTGCTAGCACAGCGGGGTTCCCCATTACATCGGCGACTACAGCTACTGTCTCCTCAAGTAGTCTGCGAACACACAACTCCGGCGGAGCGGGCAACTGATCGATCGCCAGGTATCTCTAACCACGGCCCTCTAACGCGTCCCAACGTGTCCGCCGGAATGCGTGTGTCCACGGAATACTTGAGGAGGCAGAATGTCTTTTATAACGCGAATAGAAATGAAAACAGTCAACAAACAGTTAAACGAGTCAAAAATCACTCATCTAAAACTTAGTAGATTAGAAGCTGACCTGTACAAGCTCCTTCGTTTTATGAACATCACCCTTAGGTAAGGGGACGAATTCATCGGCTTCAAGATCAAATTCCGAAGCGTAGACGTCGCATCGTCCCAAACGCTGGAATGTTTCTCGTTTAAAACTAAACAGAAATCAGCAATTAAACGATACCTTAACGGCACCACTGCTAGCTTCGATATATATCACGTCTCCGATCTCTATCCTTTGCTTCAGAATACAGTCATATATGCTTGGATCAAGTTTGAGCTGCTTACTGCCTTTAGCAGTTTTTAGGGAAATTACAACATGGGAAATGGTTTTGCCTAAATTACCACACAAGAGTGATAAACTAGTACAGTGAAAGCCTCAATTTAAGCACTGTCTACAGACAACAAAGAAAACGAATATCTAAAGCAATATCTAATATAAGCTTGACACAATGTGAGCCGGTGCCAACTAATTTGTCCGCTGTTTAAAAAAAAAACTAGCCATTCGGCGAAATTTTGGCTACGTACATTAAACAACGAAAAACTTTAAAACCCGAAAATATGGCTATCTACTCATCGGTGATAAGTGCCAGAATCTGACACATTCCGATTCTGCTACTTATCACCTACTTAAGCTAATCAGTTCACCCCGTCAGTGATAAGTGCCAGAATCCGAAATATTCCGATTCTGGCACTTATCACCTGCTTAGGTTAATTAGTTCGCCCTGTCAGTGACAAGTACCAGAATCCGAAATACGTATTCTGATTTTGCCACTCATACATGATATGCCGAGTGCAGAATATCCTACCCCCTTCACTTTGGAAAAGAATAGGACATTACACCCTTCACTTTCGAGAGTCAAAAAAGCGAAAATGAGGAAAACTTATGGGAAAATAGAATTGACCGCAATACCGTAAAGTGGGCGATCCTCTAAGAACCAGTTGAAGTAAAACTAGCGGAATCAAAGAAGGAAATAGAATAAATGTAACTGTAAAGCGGAGATAGGGTCGTGCTGAGGAGAAATTACGAAACTCTGCACGGATCCTGATCTGATTGCGCTTGCAGCACAGAATAGGAGTGAAGGAATGCGCATGGAAGACAAGCAAAAGTACTGTCTTTGTCAACCCTACTGTTGTAAAGCAGGCTGTGTGCTATACTGAAACATACCAACCGTGTTGCGAGAATGATCACGATGCGTATGTGAAGCAGCCTTGTCACTGCGTTATCATGAAAACACGTTGATCAGTAGGTTTGAAAGAGACTGTAAGGGGAATAACTTCATTAGGAGAAGGAAGAAGGGTATGAAGTGGGTGTAGAAATGGTACAAATCAGATAAAGGCAAAAATTAGGGAAGATAACAAGTATATTAGGAGAAAATGAGGCATACAAGTAGGGCCTAAAATAGGTATGGCTGGAAAAAATAACGCATAATTCATGTAAGAGATAGGCTTTGCGAGGGTATCTGCGTAAAAGTAGAAGATCTGCTGTATAGGATAGCAGTTTCAGTTTTCTGAGAAATCGTTGTACTTTTAAGAAATAGGGACAAGTTTTGCAGGCGTGAAAACACAGTATGTTACGCTTTTTCGGAGTTTTTAGGCTTACTAAAGGAGCTGGTAGGATATGGTATACATTTTCTGAAACTGAAAACTTTCCTCTATCAGGTGAGGTAAAGATGTGGAAGGTTTTTTTCTTATCGCACGAGTGAAAAGTCCAGGAAACTTAAGTGTTGACATTATCTTTTGGGGTCAGAGATAGTGTAGGATGATTGAGAACGGTTGAGAACCACTCTTCACTTTTGAGAAGTCAGACCTTCCAAGACCCTCTTAATTTTAGGAGGTCATATCTTGGCATATCATGTATGCTGCCACTTATCCCGTACTTCTAAGGGGTTAGCAGTGGCATGCCGCTCGCAACCAAAGCAGCCCAGAAGTGATGTGAAGACGGGCGGAAATAACCTGAAATTTTTCTTATCGTCTTATCAGTGCGAATCCTCAGACACACGTGTCGGCCAGGCAGACACCTGCAAACGGGCTGGGTGGTCGACCAGTTTCGGCCGGACGATCAGCCAGTTCCCGCGGGGCGGCTCGCTATAAAAATGCGTTTTCTTCAGAATTTCCTTTTGATAAACTGTTATCACTATGGCGAGCCGCTCGTCTGGAGCTAAAATTACGGGCGGAGCCAATTGCGGCCGGGCGGCTCGTCAAATTATGACTTCGGCCGAGCGGCGCACCAAATTATGATTCCAGCCGGGCGGCTCGCCATAGTGATAACAATTTATCAAAAGAAAATGCCGAAGAAAATGCATTTTTATGGCGAGTCACTCAGCCGGGACTGGTTGACCGTTCGGCCGAAATTCGTCGACGGCTTAGCCCATTTGCCAATGTCGGCCCGGCCGACACGAGTATCCGAGTTCATGTTCGGATGGGCGATATTAGTCTCATTCGTGGTAACGCCACTGCCAGAATGGTTGTGGCTGTGACGCGGCTGGCCTAGAGTTCCGATTCTGGCAAGGCCGAACTCGTTAACCTTAGCAGGTGATAAGTGGCAGAATCGACATATTTCGGATTCTGACACTTATCACTGACGAGGCGAACTCGTTAGCCATAGCAGATAAGTGCCAGAATAGGAAAATTTCGGATTCTGGGAGTTCTTGGTACTTGCTACCGAAATACGCAAGAAACGGGTGGGTATTATCATGATAATGGGTTATCATCATTTGTGGTAAACCCACAAAACTAGAAGAAACCTTGGAAGTTTATCAAGATTGGCACACTTGGATAAATTGGTGGAAAATAAGTCATCTAGCGGTAGAAGTCGAAAGTCTTGTCAGAGTTTGCCAGAATTTTTCAAGATTTAAGAGTATCCGCCGAAAATAGCGGATAAATTAGTTGGCAGCGTCTGATATGATGTACACCGCAACAGAAATTCTCCAGGAAGTCAAACCAACTTTTAGTGTACTTCTTGGAGAAAATAAATTTAGGGATGGAACGTATCAACGCAAATCGGGTTAAGGTCGGGTTGTGATCGGTAATCAGATCACTCCTATGCAACAACACTATCTAATTGGGTAACATTCGTCCGATCTTTCAAGTTGTGCACTGTTGGGCAAGGTAGCATTCCCGACCCTCTCAGGTCGGGATATGAAGACACACTTCACCTTTTCTTCTTCCAAAGCTTGGAACGATAATACCTAGAGATAGTCAGTAATTGATTGTGACATATCAAGCACTAGCAATATCAAAACAATTACCTTATTTGGCAAAACGCCGATCTTTTGTAGCTAGCGACCTATTGGGAAGTATAGCAATCGTTCGTTACCCAAACTTGACCCGACCTGACATTGATACATCGCAGCCCAAATCTCAGATGATTTTCAGTATTAGGCACTTACAATGACAGTTTGAAATCAACCTTCAAAACAGAATATCCCACATTTCCACTAAAAATGAAACATTGATTTTCCCCTATGCGATGCCTTCAAGAATTACCAAAACCATTGTAAAGAAACCACGTTCTATCCTAAACTAACTATAAGGAGCGTCTAAGAAGAGTGGTATTTTACCGATATATATAATCGTGTTGACGGAAGAAGGCACTCGGTAAGTCCGCAATTCAGGGAAAGGGGCCGGGCCAGGTTAGAGCTGGAGCAGGCAACCAGGTGGCGAGTTCTTTCGGTGGCGGTCGGCTGAACCCCGACCCTGCTCCAGCGCTAATCTGGA
>KN549745.1:57921-72150 GCA_000797555.1 Oesophagostomum dentatum | reverse complement strand
TATTTATTTATTTATTTATTTATTTATTTATTTATTTATTTATTTATTTATCCACTTGTTCATTTATTTATTTATAATTACACCACTTTGGTGCGCCAAAAAGAAAAAAGGATACAAAACATCAAATATCATTAAAATTATACTCAAACAAGAGTGATTGTAAAACAACATCTTTGCTCGAATGCACCTCCCGTTTACTTTAAAATGTACGCAAAAGTTGACAGTAGCAATATTTGTAGTAATAATCTGGACACGATATACTGTAGGAACTTGGTAAATTGTAAGAATTTTGGCTTAGAATTGATGTTAATCAGCCGCAACGCCCACGACTACTCCAGCACCCATCTGTGATTGCATATGGCACGGGCTCAAAAGAATGTGGCTTGTAAATAAGCGCATGATGAACGTGAGCACATATCTAAAGACTGGGGATTCCTTGCCGCCAACATTCAACCGACAGTAACAGCAGCCTAAGCATGTATTAGTATACTGGATGAGTATAAGATCCCACTCGTATTATCGCATTCATTTCGATAATGAAGAATTCTCCAGATAAAATGACTGACTAAACTAAATGACTAAACTAATATCGCCACTTATTATCAATGTTTTTGGGGCAATAGTTGACGTATTAGAGCAGAAGTATTGCAGTAAGCTAAGAAGCAATTATTTAGAAATAGCAGTTGCTTCTCAATAGCTGTTTGTGCCATGCATAAGAAATGTATGGAGCTGAAAATCAACTTGTTTATCTGAGCTAGAATGAAAAGAAAAACTGGAACAGCTTACAAGATTTAGAAATCTTCAAGTTTATTTTACGTAAAATGTAGGTCTTACTCAGTCTTCTGTAAAACAGTTTTGATCCCTAGATTGAAGAATATCATTTGGCAGTTTCTGAAGCCATCCGGCACAGCGTTTTTATTCAGTGTTTACTTCGAAAAAGCTCGTAGTCGTCTCTTGTACATTCGACGTTTGGAGCCTAATCTTTATAGTGTGGACAGGAAATCCAGACGACTATTCTTCCTAGTTCCGGAAGTAAATTTTGAAAGCAGTGAACGTTTTGCTTTTGATTCTTGTACTTATCATATGTGCTAATTCAAACATCTTGAGAATGCTGCAAATTTTCAGCACAACATTCTTGCTTTGGTTTTCAATGCAGTTAAAGTTTTAGAATGTCCTGCCGAATATGGAGCTAAGGACAGATAAATGATGACTCTATAAGCAACAGAAACGGAAACCCTTCTTTTAGGAAGCAATTTATTTTGAGGATCATAGCCTTTCTCATTGAAATGTGGGCATTACTCAAAGATGGTATTGTGATATTGACGAAGATCATGCCTAATATAAGATGCTCTCGCAACATATGCCGTTCTTTCAGCTACTACGCATTTTACAGGGTTAGAGTCAGTGACCTGAGCTATTAGAAAACCCATCGTAGTGTAAGGAAAGTTATATGACGATAATGCTGCAGGGCAGCCAGGATGGTCAAGATGCATAAACAGTAGTAAAGTAAGCTTTAGCACAGTAGAAACAAGCCTCCATCCTATTAGTAATAAATATTTTATTAGAAGTGCTACAGGCAAGTACTACAGAAACCGGTAACAATAGAGACTGCAAGGAATAGCATATTTTCCTAAACAACTTCTTGTCGAAGTAAAACATTTATCTATTAGTTGCGACTATCAATAACGTAACTGTAGCCCGTTCATCGGCTAGTTCAAGTCATGGGATCAAAATCAAGTGGCACCATTTTGATCTCCCAAATTCGATTCGCGCGGGAGGGCTCGGCCCGCCGCAGTCGAAAAGACCATCTAGTGGCATTCGCCCTTCTAAAGCGGGCAAGAAATAGCGTCCCCAAATTGAAGGAAGAAGGTAGCGGGAGGGAAGAAATTACTTTATCCTCAGGAAAAAACAACAATAACAAGGAGCTGCTGTCCGTTCCTATTAAACGATAATTTCTTTCCGTGTCGCAGCTTCTTCTTCCTTGAATCCTTTGAGTGCTTGGATTCCGACCCTTCTTCCTTGCGTTTGAAGCTGGTGGCATGATTTCTGAAACGAAATGGTGCAGATGAGAATAGGAATCTGAGGGAAGGGAAAGCTGGGGCGGGTTATTGTAATTGATAGCTGGAGTTAACATAATAAATATTTTACTTTGACAACAAGTTTTGTAGGAAAATATGCTATTATATAACACTGCTCCTATCAATTACGTAGGTTCTTCGACACACCTAGTCGAGGAAAGCACCGAATTTTGAAACTTTTCTTGTGAGCCCTCGTAATAGGACTTTTCAAATGTGGACCTAGAAAGTCCCTGTTTTCTGGAAGCCGTGGTGCTTGCAGCGCGAGTAGAATGGGCCTTAAAGTGATCTTCTATGCCTGCGCTGACTAGAACCTCCCTGAGTCAACGGGCAATGATGGTGGAAGAAACACTGGCGTACGGTGAAAGTTTAGGACCAGAGTTGGAGATTTGTAACGGTGCAGAAGCGTACACACGACATAGTCTCTTATTGTTGTAAGCGGGCACAGCACTCTGTCCTCCGGATAGACGCGGATGACCGAGGTGTGGGCCTTTCCCAAGCCTCTGTTCTTATTCATATACTTTAAGGAGAATACTCAAATATCCTCTCCAGTCTGTATACTTTGGAGGGATAATGCTGCTAATTCAGATGGTCGTTTTGGAGCTACCAAGGCTACCAACTTACTGTTTTCAAAGTAAGGTCCCTCAGGTCTAAGTTTTTACTCTCTTCCCTAGATCTGAGATACTGTAACAAAGTGGAAACGTCCTAGATATCGGAGTAGCGAGGGCAAGAAGGCCATAGCCTGAAAAAACCCTTCATACATCAGCTTATCAGCAGGTGCTCTTCCTTAGTGAAGTCACCATTTACCGTAGTTAGAAAGATGTATCGCTGATTTATGTGTACTGAATGAGGAGAAAATTAAACCCTCTAGGAGTAAGCCGCCTAAAAAGTCTGTCTTTTTTGTGAGGGTATAGTCTGTCAACTGCTTGTTGTCTGCAGAATATCGCCCACTGCCTTAAGGCACTATCGTATTGTTTGGTATGCTTTCCGAATAATTTGCCAATAGGGAAGCGACTACAACCTCACTAAGTCCATCAGCTTTCGAGAATTCACCGAGATGAGACATGCTATCAGCACCAAGGTGCTCCTTTGAAGACAAGGATGAGCGGACCTTTCTGGGTCTAATATCAGCATCTGATTTGTCTCGAGTACTGCCATATCCGTGCTGTAGTGCATGACCAAAGGCCACCAGCTCTGACTTCGCCATCTGGGGCAAACTAGGATGAGGCGCGCGGACTGCCTTAAGGCTTTCCTGATTGCACGTCCCACCATGTTGAATGGGGGAATGCGAACCCGTAAATCTCCGACCAGTCTTGAGCAAAGGCGTCTATCGCCTGGGCTTCCGGGTCTGGAAGGAACAAGTAGAATATGATGCATTTTGTGTTAGTTCGGGAGGGAAACGGTCGATATCGGGGACCCCTCGCCTAGCAAACAGTGCGGCGGTTACCAAGGAATAATCTGAGGAGTCTGCGAAATTCCTTGAAAGGAAATCCGCATCCCTGTTTGTTACTCCCGGCCATAGCTAAGATAGTGTAGAGATGGCTGCCAAAAAGTGAAGGTTGTTTGAGTACAGAGGCGATGACAAAGGGGAAGGGTCTCATATGCTTCCTTGTAGATGAGTTTGTTGTTTTACACTGGGTAGGTTTTGGCTGTAAAGGAGAACTACTAGGTCTACCATTCTCGCGATTTCAGTGTTACTCAAAAAACTGTTAAATAAATTTGGAGCTTACTGCCCTAGGAATTTGAGCAGTAATTCGTAGTAATTCCACGTAACCGTACCTGTTCAATCATGAGAGAACCAGGTGCGAGAACTGGGAACCTTCAAAAGCTCTAGGACCTGGCAAGCAATGACATAAAAAAGACGTTTTGACATGTTTCAAATCTTTTCAGAACCCCAGTTGAACGCAGCGTTCAGCAACCTCTTCTGCATCAACTTTTTAATGATAGAGTGAAAAAGAGAGGTTCCGCAGTTGTCATCAGCAATGCAAATAAAATTTCGCATCGAATGACATAAAGAACGACACAAATAAACAAGAAACAGCCAAGAAATCAACGTTTTAAAATTTACGAAAGAGACAATGGTCCGAGTGCGTCCTTTAAAATTTCTCGCTACTTTTTGAAAATTGTGAGTTTCGCAGTTGTCATGTGGATTGCTGATGAAATTCTGAATAAGCCTAGCACAAGATTGCGAAGTTACTCTACTTGACAACGTAGAAAACCGCAAGTAACTGAAGAGGCGTTTTTTGCTTAGGAGAAAAAACTGAGAAGTCCGCAGTTGTGCGCTGTATTCGAAATTTCATTCTGAGTGTAACGATATACAGAACGCAGCACTTTATGCGGTTGCAAACAAGAAAATGCGATAGAGCCAAATGCCCCGTCTGCTCTGTTGGGTTACGTAGAGAGTGCGCAGATCGAGGAGCGCGCCAGACGGCTATTCTGTTTTTCGGCGAGTATTCAATCAAATTATGAAGTTTTATATATAGTTCTGCTCGAAATTTGATTTCCGACTCGGAGGACAACTGCGGAACATTCAGTTCCTTCAAATTAGCGAGATATTGCTAATTTTATGTTTTCTGCTGTTTCTTTGGTTGATACTATTGTAGGAGGCTGCCTTCCAACTATATGCGACTTTACGTCGTCCACAGTGCTAGGAATAGCAAGCCGATTCTTGATCAGAGCGTATATTTTCTCTGTGATCGAAAGAAGGACGCATAGTCAACGTTTTTCAGCTGATGTCCAAACTTTTCACCGAGACCATGGGAATTTTTACGGAATGAAGGAATTTCATCATGAACTAGAGCTTAATGCTTGCAATACACTTTTTCGTCCATATTTCTCCCTAGTTTATGGCTGTCTTCTCCCAAGCAATAATTCACTCTAAAGGTGAAAGTTATCCTTTCTTCAAATACCGAAAGTGAAGGTGGGTGGAGCCATTTCTCTACCTATCGAAGCTATGCTCCCGGCTTGAAACATGCAACAAGGTACAGCCTTCGCTTATAAGTCCACAGCCAGATAAGCCTGGTTGGCTTATTGAGCCGTGCACTACGGGTACTTGCCTTCTTATTAATGTACCAAATGGCGGTTGTGCCATCCAGTTCTAAGCGCAGTGTGCGGTCCCGTAGGGATTTTCGAAGCATTTCAGCCCAAAGTCGCAAGTGCTACTTCCTTTTCATTTATGCGCCACGCTCTCTCAGCTGGTGTCCCCTACCGTTGCTGCGACTGTAAGGGCTTACTATTCCCTATCCTTCATCTGTCGCGTCCGAAATGAAGGTGATCGAACATTCCTATGCTAGAATTGGTTCGGAAATGAGTTTCTGAAACGTGATCGTGAACCAAGCGAGGTCTTCTTTACACTTCTGTGGAAGTGAGTATGAGACCATGTAGTCAGCATAGTCGGAGGGTTTAAGTGTTCGAATCCATGACTGTCCGCGTCTCAGGTGTAATATAGATAGACTTGATGTCATGGCAACTGATACTACTCTTTCTTGGAAACGTGTGACATGAAGCAGTGGGCCCTTTCCACCACTAAAAGAGTTTTAGCTTCCTCGGTTATTGCCATGACCTTGTGGTGAGGAACTTTGAACACAAACTTATTAGAGTGAATTTCCAGACCGAGAAACTCTATTGTTTGTGTACGCATAAGCTGCGACTTTTCAAAATCTACAATAAGACCCAAGCGAGCAAACAGATTTAGGTCCACTGACAAGTCGCTCAAAAGAATTGCGACTTCTGCCAAAAAAGATCCAGTCATATAGATATACTAGAAGCCGAACACCACGCTCTCTCAGAGCGCCTGCCACAACTCTCATTAGTCGCGTATATACGTATGATGCTGAGGATAGCCCGAAAGGCAACGCTCTAAACTCTTATAACGCGCCTCTATGTTGGAAGGCCAGGGAGGGTCTGTGGTCTTCGTGGATAGGCACTGCAAAGTATGCATCCTTCATGCCTACCTTGACCATAAAATCGCCCCGGTCAATTAAGTCTTTGACCATACTCAAGGGTAGGGTTCCAGTTTGAAGTGCTCATGTTTGATAAAGGAATTAAGAGGCTTGAGGTTAATTACTGTTCTGAGGCTACCATCTTTTTTGTGGATAAAAAAGATATGAGACAGCCAAAACTTTTCGCACCAAGGTACTATCTCAGTTGCACCCTCCTGAAGCAACTCTGCTACCTGGGAAGGCCCTTTTCCTCAGGGCGGTCCCCTCTGGGTCTCTGGATGGGGTAAGACCTGGCGCTTCGCCGAAAAAATCCAGTTGACAGCCCAAGATAACCTCAAGCACCCAAGGGTCGCTTGTTAGCTGTGCCCAATTCTCGGCAACTGATAAGTTTAACATTTCAGATATTCTCAAACAAAAAGAATGTCTAAGTTTATCCATGGTTTTTTGCATCGCATTACAAACGACATCTGCCTTATTCACTGATGCGGTTGCTATATGCGATGACCTTCATCTGCAATGAATCTTTTATTCACAAAGGCAGGCGAAAGTACTACATGGCTATATGGAGCAATTTGTTCCGAAAACGGTATGCAAAGTTCTTTGTGCCAAAACTTCGACAATCTAAGTATATCCAGGTTTTTTTCGCATTGTATAGGAACAAGCTATGTTCATTGGTGACGTTCCTTTATGCACTGGTCTTAACGGATTTGACTCCTACATTCACAACGGCGAAAGTACTACATAGATTTATGGAGCAATTTGTTCTGAAAACGGTATGGAAAGTATTCAGGGAAGACCTGCAAGCTGAATGCACCACATGTAAGTTCTCCTTAAATTCCGTGAGCTTATTTCGTTTTTTCCTTTCAGTTTTTCTTCCAAATTTTAGTAGCTATACCTTGTCCTATACGATGGCAGAAACACAAAAGCAAAATGTACACGATGCGTGTTGATACCGTACAGCCCGAGAAAGAGAACAAAGCATGTTAAGGCCAAGTGGGTTTATACAGTGTTTCAATTCACTGCTTAGGATCGTTACCACATTTACAGACAGCAGCTCCTCCCACGCTCTGGTATTTATAGTTTTTCGCTGATCTTGAATTTTATCGGTTTCGGTTATTTCCGAGTTATTCCTATGATTATTGCTGGTGAAGAGGCTAAATACGAAAAATATGTTTACATCGATCATCTCTTCGACTCAAGCTGTTCTAAAGGCAAGTTGTGGTCCTCTATCATCTTTTTGGATATTTTCCTATATTTTATTACTCATTATAAAGAGAGCAATCACAAAATGAGTTATGCTTTTCGTTTCTCGCGCTATGAGTCTGATTTTCAGAGGAGTTTCAATAGTGTTTTTGCTGAAAGAGATTGCAACAAAGAAGATGTAAAACTGCAACTCTGATACATTTGGAAGGAAAAGTGTACAATGCCTTAGATCTGGGCTTTCTTTGTCGATTGTTGAAGAAATAAAGCATATTGGCTAATTCTTCTTTCACATTAAATGGAGTTTGGTCGCGGGCCTCTACTAATTCCGATTCATTTTGTATTCACCTATTTGCTTTGGAAATCACGAAAATTGAAAGCTCTTCGATATAACTGTGTTTAGACTGGTGGAGAATCTAGAACTAATAGCAAGGGATAGGACGGTCCGTTGACGTTTTCTTGCTTCTGAATTATCACCCAGCTGCCTTATGAAATTTGCTTTTGCATCAGCGTCGCCATGTCACTGAGATCAGATGCGCTCTGAGGGTAAAATTTTAATGGTTGAAAGATGAGATTTTAGCAGCTACGTAAGCGCCGAGGATGCAGCGTTAGCATCGCGCGACCTCCGCCTAACAGATGCACAGAAGTTTTTTTTAAATAAAATGCGTGGAACGATTCCCACCTCTATGGAACGAAACAAACTCAGACTAAAAGGACATGAACTGCCACAGCGTATCGTGGCGGTGAATAGTACACGATATGGAAGCAGAATACAAGCGCCGATTCTCGAGTGAATTCAAAGGGAGGGGGGCTAAAATATTTGTAATTTATTGGTAACGTTTAGGAACTGGGCTGCAAACCGCATTTAGAAATCTTTATGACGTCTTCACCAGAAAGCAGCGCGAAATGAAAAGGTCGGTTCGCCGCGACTCAGGCGCAGAGGCGGGGAGGAGGGAGGCGGCAACACGGTATACGTTTTACGACGCATTGAAGTTTTTGAGTCTTTCCAGTGAAACTGGGTAGGAAGTTGTAGTATCATATTTAGTATGTCGACCAGTATTCATTGTTTCAACGCTATTCTAACGTGGTTGTCGATGGAAGCATTCCTGCCGCTTCTCTGGTTACGAGGAAGCGCATTCGTCAGATGTCGTTTGTCACGGCCTCTCCCCTCTCTACTCTTGTCTCGTGGCCACGCCCATCTGTTGTGATGGGTGGATTATTATGTGACTTGTTCGGAATGGATTGTTGTCTTTTTACCTTACTTCTTAATGAAGCTTGTATAATATTCTGATGACTTGACATGGAGGTCCCGTGGAGATTGGCCAATCCCCGGGATTTTCTAGTCCAAAAGTTGACTGGTAATTTGTTTTTTTAGCACGAATACTTATCATACTGCACCTTACGCTCACAATCACTGCATAAATCCTATATACACATATCGAATAAGTGGCGCATGAACGAGGCAAAATGATGTATGGTCGACGCGAAAAATACATGCCCACGAACCGACCGCGACGCAGGCGAGCGTGATGGGAAGGCAGAAGTTCTAGGCTAGAGACGCAAAGAAGGCAGAGTTAGAGAGATCATTGGACTTGGAGAGAAGCCACACGTGCAACGCGGTCGGCAAATGGGCATGTATTTTTCACGTCGACTATATATGTCACTATTGATAAAGCTAAACACAACTTCTAGAACGTTGAACTTCGCAGATAAAATTACTTAGCGGAAAGCACATTATACACACAGAACAAAATTTTGACATGAAATGTTATTGTTCCACCATGATTACCGTGTTGTTTCCAATACTAGTTTCAAGAAAGTCACCCTAAAGTTGCTCTTCTTGAGAAATTTCTGCTCAAACGCTTATTGCCTAGAAGTGCACATTCATAATTATGACCTTCAGCGAACATTGCTCTGTCACGTGAATCGCGCATTTCTCGCTGGTCGACTACCTCACTTTAGAATAAAATGAACTTCATGAAAGAAGCTGCGAAAAAATGGAAAGCGCAGATTGCATTAAGCTGTTCCAGAAATGGAAGGTACCACATTTTCAACTCGTTTACATATTTTTTCCACCTGCTCTTTCCGCGCCATACGTTTTCACCAGTTTTTTTCGCCATTCATGCCACTGCTAGCGTATACATACTGTAAACACTGGGCGTCCATGAATTTCTGTATATAGAATGCTACCACAGTTTTTTAACACATCGAAAAAAAGCCACCAATGTGTCAAAGACAAGCAAGTTTGCCAAGAGCAACTGCCCTACTTTTTCAAGTATCAATCGTGACCGTCGGTCATCATAATGCCTTCAAGTAATCTGGAGTATCAATTAGGCAGCAAAAGAGGTCACTGTCCTAGTAACAGCAAAGAATCATCACTCATATTTTGTCTGTTCATCTGCGAATAATAACGAAAAAAACTACCCAAACGGAGAAAAATCGGAAATAACGAAAGAGAAATCACTGAAAAAAAAACCAGTAACGATCACGATTAAAAAAAAACGAAATAGTACTCACCACAATAGCTTTTCCCACGACTCCAAATAGCTCATCTTCGGGCGAGTGGGCTTCACGATTAGCAAATCGCAATCTTACGAAACTTTCTTTTGATACAATCGATAAAACAACTTCAAACATAATGACGAGAACTAATGACGCTGATCTGAGTGGCTTGGCTACCAATCAATTCCACCTAAACATAGCGGAACTTTTCTTGCCTGCACTTCAGTCTTGGGCGACGTATAATGGAAACAACATGTCAATCGTTCAGTTTGTTCACGAATTAAGTGAAAGAGCTAGCGCTGCTGGGTATGACGAAATTAGGTTAGCACCTTTGCTACCACTACAGCTAAAAGGGGTTGCCAAAATCAAGTACGATAATTACGAGCCCGGAATCGAAGCTGACTAAAAAAAGTTGTTGATCAGCTCAGAAAAGATTTCAGGAACCCAAATTACGTCGAAATGGCGAAATCGAAAATGTGTCACATTAAGCAAGAACCAAATGAAAACGTCGTTGTTATTGGCCAACGCGTAAGAGATCTCGTGGCAGACGCTTTTGCGGAAAACAGCCAAGCCATTATTGAAGAAATCACTAGTGAAACGTTCATTCGTAGTCTAAACGCTGACCTAAGGAAAGCAATGAGAAAAAGAGGTTTAGCGAAAACTTTTGGAGAAATACAAAACATTACGGAATCAGAACAACATCTGCTTGAGCTATCTAAATGCGAGCGAGGAATTTTAGATGATACAATAGTTAACGCTATTACTAAGGCCGTACGAAACATCCAAATGCCGTCAGCTACTAATGATAATTCGGTAAACTATTGCGATCATTCTAGGGGTACCCATGAAGTCGAGGTAATTGTACGACCGCAGACATAGGCGCGATGAAAGGCACTACTACGAGCAAAGAGACCTAAGTAACGACCGCGGATTTCGTGAAGTAAATAGGTATCATGGTAATCAACGCGGCCGAAGCTTTCACAACTGGAATGACGAAGGAGATTATAATAACACACAATCACGTAACTATAATTACAACGGAAGGAACTACCAAAGGAGCCGTTCAACATCAAAGAACAATCAAGGAGGATATAATCAAAAGGGACATAGCAACAATCAAAGAGGATCTCAAAACCTCAACAGAGCATCTCTACTATGTCAACTCACGACGAAAGATCAGAAGTGATTCCACTGGAACAGCGTTTATCAGAAAGCATTCGACGATTTGAAAAACAAGCTTTATATCTTATCTTATATCGATCTTAGCTGCACCAGTGCCAGGACAGCCTTACAAAATTCAAACGGATGCCTCAACAATTGCAGTGGCAGATGATGGATTCAGAGCCGATCAAAACTCCGGGCTATTCCGATGTTGAATTCGTAAGCGATCATGTACCTGACAAATCCAGACTCGAGGAGATGGTCGAAAAGCACGAGTCGCGAATTTCAATTCTAGAAGAAGAAATCCGGGAAGTTCGCACACTACTGGAGCAAAAATGTCCGAAATGCGAGCTGAAAACCGACGATGCTCTCCAGAACAGAGCAGAAGAGCCCAGGAAAGAGCAGAATGCAAGCGATGAGGTTCCACAGCAGAATGCAACGGACACAGCAGAAGAACCAGTTAAGCGGACCCCACGTCCTGGTCCAAGCCGTAGATTCCACCCTTATGAAATTCGATGTTGTCATTTTCGTAATGAGCCAGGCTACAGAACAAACCTCTGTTCATCGGCTTCCCTGGCCAAATTCACCACCGTATCGCGCGCGCTAGAACCCGCACCTGGGCGCAAGAAGGCCCGCCCACACTTGCAATTAGCCACAGCACTTCCGTAGACATTATATTTGGCGGTGCTTCCTGCGTCACCTGAGGAGTCAATCAAGGAAGGTAAGAAGACGACAGCACTATGTTTGTATCTCTACTAGTGAAAAAAAAAACATTGTTTGTATCTCTACTAGTGAAAAGATCACACTATGAGCCATCAGAAATGGGATCGGCTAAAAATCTTAGAAACCTGTGTGGATATTCAGACGGAGAAGTTCGGGAACTCATGAGCATTACGTAAGCTCATCATCTCAGCTCTATACCACATCAGAAAGGCTTAGTTTCAGCAAACCCTTGTCATGAGCATTGCTCCAAAACTTTTTAAAAATGCTCGCAAAAAGAGCTGTTTTTCTTTCCTTCATCTTTATTATGGTTGTACTATTTTCGACTGTATGGCGAGTGGAAAGAAGTAACGAGGTAAGTCCTCGAACATTCGCTAATAATCACCTTGAGAAATCTGGGTAGTAACAGAAAAGTGGAGCAAAGGAAGCTAACGCAAGAAGTTCATTTCTAGGTATTTCCGCTCGGCAACTTTTACCAGCTGAGGGTTTCATTTTGCATGGTTCCATTTTGTTGTAATCGTTTGGTGAATAGCATGCTATGTTGTGCACTCTGCATTGTGGGCCACTGGAGACCTACCCTAGTTCTATAAAGATCGCATTGCGCTAGACAAGTGATTTTTGTGCCCAGCAAACTAAATGATTCCTATAGGAAGGTTCACACCAAAATTTCTTGGAAAATTTCACAAATCGAGCAGAATGTTGTCTAACAAAGCGCTATGGCTAATTGCAAGTGAGGACGGGGCTTCTTTGTCCAGATGCGGGTCACAGCCCACCCGCGATTACGGTGGTGAATTTGGCCAGGGAAGCCGACGAGCAGAGGTTTGTGGCTACAGAGATAGTTGCTGGAATGTAATAGATCATAGATCACTGTGCGGTAGTAGTGCTGCGTTTGAGGGCAGATCAAAAAAGGCCCATCACTGTTGACCCACATTCTCTTCACATTGTAATTGTTTTCACCGTTATTTTCTACCATTGTTGAGGACGACAATTTTTAGGAGGGGCACGTCATGGCTTTTCCCCTCTCTACTCTTGTCTCGTGGCCACGCCCATCTGTTATGATGGGTGGATTGTTATGTAACTTGTTCGGAATGGATTGCTCAATCGGAATGTATTGTCTTTTTACCTTACTTCTTAATAAAGCTTGCATAATCTTTTGATGACTGGACACGTTGACCAACGTCCCAAATGTAATTCGCAAATACGAGGCAAGTGTGATTGTGCGTTTTTAGTTTCACATGCGTAATAGTTTCATGTTTACGGATCAACAAGCTCGCTGAGGCGTTGTCCACATCTGAAGACAAATTCGACAGTCTTGGTGAGAACGTAGTTTTTTTTCTCGAAGTTGCAGGATTAACCGCTTAATCACGCATGTTTAAGCCTGCATTTATCGTCAAGGCTGAGAGAACTTAGTGAAACGGACAATATCCAAGGAGAAATCTATGTACAAAACGTATATGGGTTAGAAATAGAGATTTCCAAATCTATTATAGCCCTAAAGTGGCGTCGAATCGAGACTTAGATTACTTTTCCAAGTTACAAGTCAATTTTATTCCGCAGGTGTTTTCCGTGTTAGTTGTAGATTATTTTTTCAAGCTACAAGTTAATTTTATTCCGCAGGCGTTTTCCGTGTTAAGTGTTTCTTTCGTGATAAGCAGGTATTTTCGTTGAATACGTTGTTTTGCATAGGTACTGTTTTGTTGAGTAGGGGTTTTTTTTGTTGAGCAGCTACTTTTCCTACAGGAGGTGTTTTTAGCTGTTTTTTTTAAAATGTGGAGGTATTTCCGTGAGTTGTCAAACTATGCCCATGTTATTGCGAGTGGTCTTTACAGGTATTTTTTACATAGGATGCTGTGAAACGCTATTTCATATAACGTAGTTCATTAACAGTGTTGCAAATCGTAATAAATCGAGTTCTATAATAAGCCGTCTTTCTCAGCGAAATAATTGACAAGCCGAAGTCGCTCTATTTGAGCGGCACTTCGACCTCCAGCTCTAGTCCTTGTGTGATGGGCAATCGTATCGGTTTCGGTGGCAGGAGGGAACCTCCTTATGACTTCATCGATGCTGCTGCTATGGAGTAGCACGTTACGCAGCACCTAAAGTGGGGAATTTTCATCCATTGCGCTAACATTAATCTTACAAATAACTTACCATTGTCGTTAATATTATCAGTTTCGTGGGATCGAGTGCTCCTTGTGGCCTGTCAAACACCCTCAATCGCGACGTAAGTATCCCGAACACATTTTCCACAATTCTTCGAGCCCTGCAGAACAGTGTTTATTTAAATAGAGAAACGGCAGGCATTACTCATGATGAAAAACATAACCACCAGCGGAGTGTTTGCATGTAATACTTAGGCATAGTATTTAAGCGGCTAGGCATAACCGCTGTTGCTAAGTGTTGGTGATCTTCGTCCGGCTTCATCCTGCTCTCACTTTGATGTTCGAACATGTGAGTCAACTGGTACGCTTCGAGGACGCGAATAAGATGAGTCACGTGAGATGAAACGGCAAATGAAAATGTTAGAGCTTTCCGTAAGACATCCTCGGTAAGGTTGAAGATTGCCAACGCGTCGGAAAATGCTTATTGACCTGCGGGCCTTATAAAATTAGGTAGAAGCGACTCATAAA